>CAJQZJ010018033.1:13832641-13900817 GCA_907164525.1 Lophiomys imhausi | reverse complement strand
AGCCATTCTCTTGGCAAGAAAAACCACTTGCTTCAACTGTAGACAAAAATAATCATTTTTAATAGATGACAGTATGGTACAAAGTTAATAATATTGAACTATTTTTCTATTAAAAAATATGTAAGCATAGTACTTCCTAATCCTAAAAATCATTTTATCAGATCCCATGAGTACTATTAAAACTGATGTTTGGGATGCAATAGAGAAGTATCCTCTATAAGTAAGTAGTGTAAAAAACAAAGTACAACATACAATTAATCAATTTTACAGAACAATAATTTGGTTTTACATTTAAATGGGATGAGAGAAATAATTTGTCATTGGTCTTTATGGAAGAAAACTATCTTGAATTTATTTCTTAAAGTAGTACTATTTCTACAATGAGAACACTGGACACTTTTCTGTTGTGCAGAGAGAGTTCAGTATGATTGAACATGCAGCTATTCTTAAAATACAGCACTCATTTTTTGCCATTTATCCCTCTACACAAGAGTCGTTATGCAATGAAACTAAATAGTAAGAGGCTGAGGTGTCTCTTCTACACAGTTATGTGGTTTTTTTGTTTTGTTTTGTTTTGTTTTGTTTTTTGCCAGAAAACTGATTCCTTACCCCTCTCTATTTGGCTTCCTGATTGTTTGTTTTCCGATTTCCTTTAAGGGTATTGAATTACGTATTAGCATATGAGCTACATATGAACTGAACCCAAATTGAGGAGTTTTTATTTCAGCTTAATGTTAAAATTATATGTTATAATTACTTGATTGGAAGAAGAAGAGTATAATTGAGTTTCAGCTAACATCTGTGGTTGAATTTTTTTCTTAATTCTCTAACATTCTAGACATTTCATTAAAAATTAAAATTGTACACATTTTTGTAAAAATAAGAGAAAATCCTTTATCTATTTTTTCCATATTAAAAACAGCATGATGAGTTGTTTATAAGAAAGAAGACAAAATTAAAATTAAAATTGCACACACATAGTAACACCACCTTATAAAAAAAAAGGTGGCAAATTTACGTTCTTATTTCACCAGGAATGCTAGTTTGAAGATTAAAAAGTAGTAGCTTATCTAAGAAGGAAGAAAAAAATCATTCTGAAGCACAGAGAAATGAAACTGCTAAAATGCCCTCATTTATTACTATGAGGGTAAAGTGTCTCCTACTGTTATTAAATGTTTAATGTAGCTGTTGGCAGGTGTGTATAATGAGCTATGTTTCATGTCTGGGAGGCTGCTAATGGAACTATTTTTTATTCACCTATTGCACAATGTGAAAAATACCCTGCACTTCTGAAAATTCATTATCATCCTGTTCCCTTTAAGTAAAGATTGTCCCTGGCATATATGGTTTGAAATTTTATTCAATTTTATTTGCTTTGAATAAAATGGACACTTTTGCTTGTTAAGGACAATAAAACTCAGAGTTTGGGAGATTTTACCTTATAAGAAAGTATTTGATTATCAAAGGTCAAGTGTGGTGAAAAGTAGTAGTTGTTTAAAAATATTTTACAGGACTTACTTAAGACTAAGAATCCCTTCTAATGACATTACCTGCTGTTCTGTAGCATAGTGAATTAAGTCATTTTATATTGGATCCTCATAGCTAACCAATTAATTTAATTCCTTCAAATGGTGGTTGACAAATACACATTGTGCTTAAAAGAAATAAATTAAAGATTAGAAATTCAAATAGAAAAAATAATATACAGTATATATTATCTCAAAATTTTGAAACTATGGGGCTTAAATTGAATATTCTTCACCTGTAATGTGTGAACTTATAATCTATATAAACTATTTTGTGAAAAAAATCAATCAATCATTCTAAAAGATTTTTATTCCTGAGATTCAATAAAACCTGTAGTCTGGCAAAGCATGGCAAGTGAATTGTATGTCAATGACAAATTAGCTGAATAGAGAAACACACCTTTCAGTAGCCCTCAAGAATTAACAATAGGGCCAGGTGTAGTGGTGCACGCCTTTAACACCTGCACTTGGGAAGCACAGGCAGATGGATCTCTGTAAAATCAAGGCCAGCCTGGTATACAAAGCAAGTCCAGGACATCCAGGGCTATTACACAGAGAAACACTGTTTTGAAATACCAACCAATCAATCAACCAAACAAATAAAAAAAAATTGATAATAGGTATAAAGGACATATCTGAAAAAGTATGTATAGAAAAGAATATTTTTTCTCTGTAAGACATATACTTCAAAAAAGGGGAGTTTTGAAGAGTATGCAGAAAAATTTCCCTTGTTTCAGACACACAGTATATTGATGGTGTTATAATAGAGATGATATAGATTTCTACAACTTTCCTTACTCATAAAAATAAACAATGCTGTGCTTTTAATGAAAAAACATATTACATGGACATTTAATGTTGTATTATATATTCATCACCATCATGTTCAAAGACTTGTTTTATGTTAAAATTACTCTATAGACACCCATGACAATTTCTTAAGTCCCCCGTTTACACTAATAGTATAGGACAAAAAAGTGAATATGATAAAGAAGATATAGTTGATGAGAATTTATATATATATGCATATATAAACCTTTGTTGTAATAATTCTGAAAAGACGTACAAGAATTCTTTGCTTTCTAATAACTGTTTATAAAATAGCCCTCATCCAACTGATTTTGTATCACTTCTTAAGAACATTGTTTATGTAAACAAGACTCTAAGTTAGAAAATTAACCAAATATAAATTTTTTAATTAATTCATTTAATTATTTACTTTACATCCCAATTCCAGCCTACCCTTTCTCCTCTCCCCTAGTTTACCCTCTCACCTCACCTTCCCCCATTATCCAGAACTCCCCTTCTCCTCAGAAAAGGGGAAGACTCTCATGGACACCAATCTTCCCTGGCATATCACTTTGCAGCATGACTAGGTACAAGCTCCACCATACTATTACAAGACAAGGGAACCAAGCCAGGGAAACAGGATCCAGAGGTAGGCAGAAGAATCAGATAGTTAGTGCTCCCACTCTTAGGAGTCCCATGTGAAGACCAAGTAGCACAACTGCCACATATGTATGTGCAAAGGGCCTAGGTCCTTTCCATGTATGTTATCTCTTTGGCAGTCCAATCTCCATGAGCCCTCATGGGTCCAGGCCAGTTGATAATTTAGGTCTTCCTGTGGTGTCCCTGTCCTCTCTGGCTGCCCCAATCCCTCCTGGTCCTCATCTATAGGACTTCCCATATTCTTCCTACAGTTTTGTTGTAGGTCTTTGCATTTGTTTCCGTTAGTTGTTTGGTTGAACCCTCTTGGATGATAGTTATATTAGGCTTCTACTGTAAGTATAGCAGAATATCATTAATTGTGTCATGAGTGGCATGTGTCTCAAGCTGGGTAAGTCATTGGTTGGTCATTCTCTCAATTTCTGTTCCACCTTTACCTCTGCACATGTTGTAAGCAAGAAAAATTGTGGGCCAAAGGTTTTGTGACTGGATTGCTTTCCCAATTCTTCCATGGGAAGTCTTGCCTGGTTATAGGACATGGATATTTCAGGTTCTATATTCTCCATTCCTAGAGTCTTAGCTGGAGTCACCCAATAGATTCTTCTGAGTTTCCATTGTCCTCAGTTTCTAGCTCTTTCTACAGATACTCCTTACCTATACCAGTTCTCTCCCTCCATACTCCCCAACTTCATCCCTCCCATTCCCCCTCCACAATCCCTCTGCACCCAGTCCCTCCCTCCATCTATCCCTAATTTCTATTCTATTTCCCCTTCTCAGTGAGATTCAAATGTCTCTACCTTGGGCCCTCCTTGTTACTTAAATTTTGGGTCTGTGGATTGTAGTATGGTTATCCTGATCATTATGGCAAATATCCACTTATAAGTGAGTACAAGCCATGTTTGTCTTTCTGGGTCTGGGATACCCCAATCATGATGATATCTTCTAGTTTTAACTATTTTCCTTAAAATTTCATGATGTTATTGTTTCTAATGGCTGAATTTACATTTAATAAATGTAGTTTATTAAATTAATACATGTACTAATTTGCATAAATGCATTACATTATTAAATGTAATTTATTAAACTAAGTACATTTAATAAATGTACCACATTTTCTGTATCCATTCTTCAGTTGAGGGACATCTCTTGCTATTATGAATAAAGCTGCTATGAACGTAGTTGAGCAAGTGTCTTTGTGGTATGGTGGAGCATCTTTTGTGTACAGGCCCAGGAGTGGTATAGATGGGTCCTGAGGTAGAATAATTACCAATTTTCTAAGAAATTGACAGATTGATCCAAAGTGATTATACCAGTTTGCGCTCCCATCAGCAATAAAGGAGTATTAGCCTTGATCTACATTCTCCCCAGCTGTCCCTTGTGATGTGGATCTTAGCCATAATCTCCAAGTTTGATTATTTCCTGCCTTTTACTCCTCTTACATGTGTTTGATTCTTTTTATTTTAGAGCTTTTTTGTGTGCTGTTAAGTTGCTGTTATGAAATCTCAATAATCACTTATGAATGCACTAATTTCTATGAACTCATCTTTTAGTGTTGCTTTCAATGTGTCTTATGAGTTGTGGTACACTGTGTATTAACTTTCATTGAATTTCATTGAATTAAAGACTAAAAAGTCCTTAATATCTTTATTTCTTCCTTGATGCAGTGGTCATTGAGTAGGGAGTTGTTCAGTTTCCATGGGTTGTAGGCTTTCTGTTGTTTATGCTGTTGTTGAAGTACAGCTTTACTCTATGGTAGTCTGATAAGATATAGGGGGTTCAATTTTGTTTTATCTACTGAGACTTACTTTGGAACCAAGTATATGGTCAATTTTGGAGAAAGTTCCATGAGATGCTGAACAGAAAAGATTTTCTTTTGAGTATGGATGAAATGTTCTGTAGATATCTGTTAGAACCATTTGATTCATAATATCTTCTAGTTTCATTATTTCTCTGTTTAGTTTCTGTCCAGATGATCTACCTATTTATTGGTGAGAGTTGGGTATTGAAGTCTCTCACTATTAAGGTATGGGTTTCAGTGTGTGATTTAAGCTTTAGCAATGTTTCTTATATGAATGGGGTGCCCTTGCTTTTGGGTCACAGATATTCAGAATTGAAATGTCATCTTGTTGATAATTGTTTTGATGAGTATCACATGTCTTTCTCTTTCTCTTTTGATTAATTTTGGTTGAAAGTCTATTTATTTGATATTAGAATGGCTACTCCATCTTGTTTCTTATGTCCCTATGCTTGGACAATCGTTTTCTAGCCCTTTACTCTGAGGTAATATCTATCTTCTTTGATGCTGAGGTGTGTTTCTTGTCTGCAGAAAAATAATGAATCTTGTTTTCACATACATTCTGTTAGCCTATGTTTTTTTTTTTAATTCAGGAATTGAGTCCATTGTTGTTGAGAGATATTAGTGACCAATGTTTATTAATTCCTGTTATTTTGATGTTGTTGATGATAGTTTGTGTGTGTGTGTGTGTGTGTGTGTGTTATATATGTGCGTGTGTGTTTGTGTACCTGTATTCATGTGCAACTACACTTCTTTTCATTTTGCTGGTGTGGAGTTATTTATTTGTTGTGTTTTCTTGAGTGTAGTTAGCACCCTTGTGTTGGAAGTTTCCTTCTAGTATCTTCTAGATATGTGGATATATATATATATATATTTAATTTTTGTCATGGAATATCTTGTATTCTTCCTGTGTGTTTATTGGAAATTTTGCTGGGTATAGTTGTCTGAGTTGACATCTGTGATGTCTTAGATACTGCAAGATATCTGCCCAAACCCTTTTGGATTTTAGAGTCTCTCCTGAGAAGTTGGGTGTAATTCAGATAGGTCTGCTTTTATATGTTACTTGGTCTTTTTCTCTTGTAGCTTTTAATATTTTCTTTGTTCTGTATATATAGTGTTTTGATTATTGTGTAAAAGGATGATTTTCTTTTCTGGTCCAATCTTTTTTGGTGCTCTATATGCTTCTTGTATGTTTAAAGGGATATCCTTCTCTGGTTAGAAAATTTTTCTTCTATGATTTTGTTGAAAGTATTTTCTGAACCTATGAGTTGGGAATATTATTATATTCCTACTATTCTTAGGTTTAATCTTTTATAGTATTATAGATTTCCTGGATATTTTGTGTGAAGAACTTTATAGTTTAACATTTTCTTTGACTGATGTATCTATTTCTTCTATTGTATCTTCTGCACAAGAGATTCTTTCATCTCTTATATTCTGGTAGTGGTTCTTGCATATGTTGTTCCTGTTCTCCTACATCTTACATATTACATCCTACATATCTAGAATTCCCTCAGTTTGTGTTATCTTTATTGCTTCTATTTCCACTTTCAAGTCTTGAGTAGTTTTATTTGTTTCTTTACATGTTTGAATGTGCTTTTCTGTATTTCTTTAGGAGATTTATTCATTTCCACTTTAGAGTCCTTTATCCTCTTTATAAGATTGCATTTAAGGGCATTTTCTTGTTTCTCAGTTGTGGTGGGATATCTAGGGCTTGTTGTAGTAAGATGGGGCTCTGGTGATGCCATATTATTCTGGTTGTTGTTGGCTATCTTCTTGTCCTGTCCTTTAGCCATCTAGGCTTTGTTGTTATTTTATTTTTTATGCTGATTTCCAAATTTACATTTGTTGGATTTGTGTTTTTTGGATTTTTTTTCTTTGTTTCTGTTTCTTCTCTTCTTCTGGCATGTGGACTGTCGGGTTCTGGTGACTAGCAAGTGTTCAGGTCAGGTAGTGTGTTTCCACTGGATATTGTGTGGCCTGCCTGCCCTCTGTGGTTTTAGATGTTAACCTTGCCTCTGTGGTCCCTAGTACCAGCATGGCCTGGGGTACCTGGTTCAGGCAGGACTCCAGGAAAGCCGTCAGAGTTGTGGGTCAGAAAATGGAGAATAGGGTTTGGGGTTCAGTTTATCATTGTTGGATGTGCTTTCTGCAAATTCACAAGTTTAATCTTTAACAGTACCACAGTAGAATGGCATCGACATAAAGTCCTCATTTGTATATTCTTCAACAAACACTCAAGGTTACTCAAGTTCACCTCCTTTGTTCTATCAGAATTTTTACCTGCATCTCAGATTTATTTATGTGTATGTACATGTATGGTATGTGTCGTGAGGGTATAGAGGAGATGGAGAAACATACTACAGTATACTCATGGAGGTGAGCAGACACAGTGTGGAGATGGTTCTCTCTTTTCTTCCATTACACGTTTGTTAATGATTGAACTGAGTTTGTACAACTTGATCAAGAAATTTCTTTACTCAGTGAGTCATCTTACCAACCCCTCAAATATGTTTAAATTAGCAATCAATAATCATCAAAAAATATAATAGAAATTTCAGATCAACTTGCAGGCAGGTCACCATTGTAGATCCAAGGGTTTGTAGTTGAATTAGTGTTTACATGTGTCCTTTTGTAGTATGTCCAATAATATGAGCACTACTTATTAGAGGTAAAGACTCTGTGTAGACACCAGCTCATCTTCCCCTGTCTAATGAGATGTGTAGTTATTGTCTTTAAAAGTAAGGCATTAGCATCAGGTTATGGTGAGCAACCAATAGCCTTGGCAATAGCCATGGTTGTTTGGGGTATCCCATGAGGTCCAACTGGCTAACAACTCTAGTAGATGAAACTCATTTCCAGAAATACAGATTGATTTCATTATGAGAGATGTCCAGTTATTGATTCATATTCCCCATTATTTGATAATTTTGTTTAGATCTTCTTCATATATGTATGTATTTTAGGAAGCTTCTGCAGTATCCACTTTCCATGTAACCCCTCTAATGTCAATTAGTTTTAGCTGTTACTCCAATTATTCTCTTGCATACACCCCTCTTCCAACATCTACCCATTTGTCCCTCCCATCCCAACCTCATGTTTCAATCCATAACTATACATGCTATTTACCCTCCATAGGGAGATCCAACCTACTCCCTAATACATTACTATATACATAACTACTGTCTATTTATTGAAGACTGACCTAACAGTTTACATCTACATATAAGCAAATACACACCATATTTGTCTTTTGGGGTCTAAATTACTTTACTCAGGGTCATATCTTCTAACTCCAACTACAACACAAAGCTTATAGGACTAACTAACTAATATCTGATTGAATTTAAGGCCCATTTCATGACAAGGAATACAGAGAATTTATCTCTGGTGGCCAAGAACCTGAAACTACATAGACCATGACCCTAGGGAAAACCAAATACTAATGTGAAATGGGCATGTGTTCCCCCCTTATTTCTGGAACTCTATCAGGTACAGACCTGTGCAGGCTGTGTGCATACTGCCACAGTTTGTGAATTTATATGTGCATCAGTCCTGATGTGTTAGAAGACCTTTTTTCTTTGGTGTCCTCTATACTGCCTGGCTCTTATAGCTTTTCAGCTAAAGGGACATAGCAATAGAACAACTACTAATGACATTCTTCTGTACTCATAGATCTTATCTTGCTCAGTCATCATCAGAAAAGATTTCTGCTGCAGTAGCTAAGAACAAATACAGAGACCCACAACTGAACAACCTATAGAGAGTTAGAGACATTGGAAGACTCAGCCTTTTTTTCAAATAAATTAATTTATTTATTGCTTCAGGTTACATATCCATCATATTGTCTTCTTTTCCCCCTTTCCAGCCCAACCCTCCCACCCTCTACCCCCTATCCCTTCCATCCCACTCCTCTAGAGTGGAGTGTCCCTACATAACAGTCCCCCACCCCAGTTCAGCAGTCATATGAGGGCCAAGAGCCTCCTCATACACTGGGGGCCTACAAGGCAGTACCACCAGTGAAAAGTGTCTCATTGCCAGGGAGAAAAAAACAAAACAAACAAAAAGTCTATGTCCATGTTCCCTTTGGTGCGTTGGTGGTAGTATAGATATCATGTACTATATGGCTAAAATCTGGCTATAAGTGAATAGATCCCATTTGTACTCTTCTGGGTCTGGGTTAGCTCACTCTGCATAAACTTCTCTAGTTCCATCCATTTGGCTGCAAATTGCATAATTTCATTGTTTCTGATAGCTGAGTTATATTCCATTGTGTAGATGTACCACGGTTTTTAATTCCATTCTTCAGTTGAGGGACATCTGGGTTGTTTCCAGTTTCTAGCTATTACAAATAAGGCTGCTATGAACATAGATGAGGAAATTTCCTTGTGATTCGGTGAGAAGTCAGAAGACTCAGACTTTTTTTTTAATAAATAAATTTATTTATTTGTTACTTCAGGTTACATCTCCATCATATTGTCCTCTTTCCCCCCTTCTCAGCCCAGCCCTCCCACCCTCTACCCCCTAACCCTTCCAACCCACTCCTCTGGAGTGGAGTGTCCCTACATAACAGTCCCTCACCCCAGTTCAGAAGTCATATGAGGGCCAAGCGCCTCCTCATACACTGGGGGCCTACAAGGCAGTACCACCAGTGGAAAGTATCTCATTGCCAGGTAGAGAAAACTAAAATACAAACTAACTAACAAACAAACATAAATAAATAAATAAAAAATAAAAAGTCTGTGTCCATGTTCCCTTTGGTGCATTGGTTATAGTATAGATATCCTGTACTACATAGCTAAAATCCTACTATAAGTGAATAGATGCCATGTGCATCCTTCTGAGTCTGGGTTAGCTTACTCAGGATGAGCTTCTCTAGTTCCATCCTAAATAGAATATCTCCATCAAATTCTTTCCCTTAGAGATTATTGAACTCTGTGGGAGAGGAAGCAGAAAAGCTATAAGAGCCAGACAATATGGAGGACACCAAAGAAAAAATGACTTCTAGCATATCAAGACTGATGTACATATGAATTCACAAACTGTGGCAGTATGCACAGAGCCTGCATAGGTCTGTACCCGATGGAGTCCCAGCAATGAAGGGGAAGGGAACACATGCCTATATCGCCAACCTAGAAACTATCTCCAGTTGATAACTGCTCACAAATGAAAATGAATTTTGTTCAATGAAGTCTCACTGGGGTACAAATCACTCTTAAGGGCAGGCCCTATGCCCAGCTGCTGCTGATCAATAAAAAATGAACTCATTGACATTTTTTGGAGCTTCTTTGTCTCATTGTGCTTTGTCAGAACTTTTTGTCTTTTTTTCTTACAGGTCTTTTGTGTATGTATGTGTGTGTGTGCGTGTGTGTATATAATTGTATAGGTTATATATAAATAATAGTGTGTGTATAATTATGTACGGTTTTGCAATTTTATTGGAATTTTTTTATGTGCAAATGCGTTGTGTCTCTGGACATATATGGTTTCTTGGGCTTTTTCATTGGCTCTTTTTCTTCTGTTTGCTTATTTTCATTTTATATAATTTTTTTTAGTAACAATATTAGTAATATTGCTATTGCTATTATTTAGATACCCATTTGTATTCTAATGAGAAAGAAAGAAAATATATGGATTTTGGTATAGAAAAAACATTAGGGAGAAGGAACAATAATTAAAATAAATAGTCTTTAAAAATCTATTTTAATTTAAAAACTTAAAAAAATCTCAACAAATAAATAAAAGTCAAATCAAAATTAAGATTATCGTAATATAACACCTAGAATGAAATGAGAATAAAATAAAAAGATGGCTATTTAGACCTAGTTAGAAGAGACACCAAGTCACCCAAAATAACTTTAGATTTCTTTTCATTTTAAAGTATGTATACTAAATAAAAATTATCTGAAAATGAGAGGATTATTAAAAGTCAGCCATGTATCTTACATAACCTCAGCTTGGAAAACTCAGGTCTCATTAGAAAATCAGATTGCCATTCTGAATTATTCAGTTTCCTTGGAATCACAAAATATCATACTCTTTCCTCAATTTTCTTTTTCATATGTTTCTGTTTCTTAAAGTAAGCTTTATCTGTTTCTGTTCAAGTTGAAAATATTAATTTACAAGTTCAGTGTTTTTTCCTTTACTCTTATTTTCTAAAGTATATTTTTTATAAAAGGTATAATTTAAAAATATCTTATACCATTTAAATAAAATATTTTCATGATCATTTATCTACGATGTCCAACATTTATTTATTTAAGAACTATTTATACAGAATTGACAATAAAAAGGAAAAAAATGATTGCTTAACTCAGAAAAATAGGGTCAAATAGGAAGAAAAATAAGAACCTAAATTCCATATGATTGGTTACACTACATATAGGAACATATTCCCATCTTTCCTCTCTAATGATACAAGGTGTCTTAGTGAAAATGACATTGCTCTTCTTGGAAGACAAGATGTCTTTTTTATAACCACAATAAGACAGAACATCTGAGGTAGAAGGAGAGAAAATGTAAAGAAACATGGATGGAGAGTAGTGTGGCATATGAAGGGAAAATAAACTTTACATGAGGCAAAGTGAAAATACAGACGGAAAACTGACTAAATAAGAACTAGACCAAAAATATATTGAACAAATGTAGTAATTGTTTATTTTAGCCAACCTTGTTTGATTTTCCAACTATTATTTAATTTTCTGATATGCCATTTTTTTCCTTTGGGATAAGTCACATTTTTAGTTAAAATTTGTATGTATCCTGGTTCAATTATATGACTCAGTTTTAGTTATTTTAGAACAAAGTCTTTACCCTTTTCTAAACCACCTTCACTTCTTTATAGAGTACACTGTGACTGAAGAAAGGGAAATCAGATTTTAAGTGTTTCATCATTATTGGAGAGATGCTGGTTGCTAATACAATTGCTGATACACTGTCATATTCACAAAATGTCTAATATCTTAGAATATGTCACAATAATAACTTTTGTAGAATACAATATTTTGACAAAAGTAATAGAATCTTTATTCCTGAAATGAAACAGGGGAGAGGAAATAACCAGACTTCAATTTAAAAAATTTTTTCTACAAATAATATTATAAGTAAAATATCTGGCATAAGGTTGGAAATTAGGATTAGGATGAAGGTACAGAGAGTAATTGAGAACCAGGAGGAGATTATTTTAAATACTAGCAAATGAGAAGCACAGAGAAGTATACTATCAAATTATCTGTAAACTAGGATTTATTATGTTAATAACAAAAAGTTATTTATACATAAAAAGAATTATTATGTTAATAATAAAAAGTTATGTGAAAACTGAGTGAGAATGTTTATAATTTACCTAGCAGTAAATGTTGTAAAAGACCAATAAGGCCTAGTAGGAAGCCTGCTGACCTGGCAGGCCTGGCTGGCCTTTGCTGAAGGCTTGACCAGATTTATATCTCCATGAAAAGAGCTGAGATTCAGAGCAGACCTTTTCCCCAATAAATAAATACACCTACACCTTTTAATGTTTCATGCTTAGGCCTTAAATGGGGAGAATCTCAACTAGCTCACCTAAGTTAATCTGACCAACTATTCCCTACCAGCCACATGACTCTCTGTACCTTCTGAACTCACAGAGATGTCTCTCTTCTTTCCTGTCTCCTGGAGAAAAGGGAGCTTCCTCTGTTTCTTCCCAGGGTTCCTTTCTTCCTCCCCAGAATTCCTGCTTTCCTATTCTCTCTCTGCTCAGCTAATTGACCATTAGAGTCCATTATTATCCAATCAGAAAATGCCTCAGAAAGGGTGGTAACCAAATCTCAGAGCATTGAAATCAGCTTTTGAAAACCATGAACAAGACCTTTCTCCAACAAGTAAAATATATAAAAGTAAAAGAAATCGTTAGAAAATTGAAGAACTCAAATTTAGGTTATACATGAGTTGTCTTTTCTCAGGCTTGTTTTTTTGTTAATTGAAATATCTTATTTGAAATATAGATATGCTGAGCTACATCAATTGGTCCAAATTGATATTTGAAACCCAATTTTAAATGTTTTTATAAACTACAATTAGTTGTTTTTATCACACATTCTTTTTATTATTTATTTCATAAGATTAATATTTATTTTGTAAAAATCAATGCATAGTCGCTTTGGTTTTCTACCAGTTAGATGGAAGTTGCAAATGCTCACTTCAATACTTTTCAATATTTATTATTTTTCAGATTTAAGTATTTAATGTAACTTATTTATTAATTTAAAACAATTTTTGTAAATTTGGAATAACTATTCTACTGTACTATAATTAATACTGTTTACCTTGGACTTAGATTTCAGCCATACATATAGTATCTATGGACAATTTCACTTGTCTTTATTATTTCTTTAAAATGATTTTAAATAGATAACCTGAAAAAATACACTTAGAAGCCATTATGAATGTTAAGTAGAGTAATTTTAACCAAGAAATATATGTGTAAAGGTCATTATTCCCTCTGGATTTTTACTGCTCATGCCTTAGGGAAACAATATCAGTTGAACACCTGAATTCCCATCTCAAAATAATTTCCGAACTTAGTTTCTTTTTTATAAAGTGCACTGTTAAACATTTTATATTTATAGGTCTTCTTTTTTTGGAACTTGTTTTTTTATACATCATAGACATCTCTGCATTAGTCAGGAGGAAATGTTACATAATACATCAGTTTATACCTAGATATTTTGTTATTCAAGTTGTAGAACTCTTTTAGGTTTCCATAGGAATGAGGGATGCCAGTCCAAGAAAGAAGAGATGGAAAGGACACTGTGATACTGGGCATAGCTGGAGCATAGGAGTCTTCAAAGCACCTATCCCCCAGTAGTACTTCTTCCAACAAGGCCACACCTCCTAACAGTGCTGCTCTCTATGGCCAAGCATTGAAACATGTGAGTCTATGGGGGCCATATCTATTCAAATCAACACAAAGAGGAACTGTGATTATATCAGCAACCTCGAGGGAGTCTAATGAGCACATTTTCTGAAAGAGAAGAAACCAAGCATACAGAAGTAGGTAGATGTTTCCACCACATGCCCCAGTTCTGCCAATTACCTTGAAAGTCTATTTTCAAGAGGGAATCTTAACACTTGTTGCTTCTATCTCTCTGTCCTCTATTCCCTTCTGAATTTCATTGTTGCTTACCTAAATATTTCTTTCATCCTATCATATAATGCTAGAAGTTTTAGCTTACTTCAAACCCTTGTGTTCTGAGCAATACTCAGAAGAACTGGAGCAATGTCTTATCACTAAATCTGTCTATGCAAACACCCAATATACTGATTACAAAAATGATTGAAATTTGGAAACCTTTTTAGATGTGTTAAGGATTTATATGAATTCAATCTAAATTATGCCTGAAGCATTTCTCTAAAAATTAGCATTTTCATGGCCTTTTTTTAAAATTGAAGTTCAGTTTCAGCTAATTTAGAAAATAATTGCTTATCTTATGTAAATACACGCCTGGGACAGGCAGTTGAAGTTCCAACTCCTCGTGTCATCATACAAGTCTCTTCACTCTACCTTTGCAAGAAAGTACAAGCAATCATTTTTTAAATATCTTCTTTTTATAAAATGTATTTTTAAGTTTTATTCTTATTTTATGTGCATGGGTGTTTCACTGCATTTGTCTTTACACCATGTGTGGATGCTAGAAAAGGGTGATAGGCCCTCTAGAACTGGAATTACAAATAGTTGTGTGCTTCCATGTGAGATCTGGGAATCAAATCAAGGTCTGCTGGAAGAGCTACTAGTGATCTAAACCACTGGACCATCTTTCTATCCCTCAAACATAATAAATTTTAAAACTATAAAAAAATGTACTTTTACTTCATCCTAGATTCAATTCTGTAACCTACTTTTCCCAAAGCACATAATTTCCATTATACTAGGATTTCACAAAGTGTACCATTTGTGAAATCTATTCTTACTTCGTAAAATGGTAGTGAAGAAGGTTTCGTATATTTTTGAAAGGTTATTTTTTTTAAAGTGAGAGCTTGTTGGTCTGCTAATGCTACCATATCAAAATGGGTGACTTTTAGAAACTTTGTGTCTTTTAGAAACTTGTGGTCTTTATATAAACCTGTGATTTATTTTTTTTCACAGTTTCTTAGGTAACAAATACAAGGCAAATTGTTCTGGAAAACTTAGTTTCTGGTAATGACTCTTGTCTGTGCTTTAATACACTTTGTTTAAATGCCCTCATGGGTACCTTTTCTCTGGGCACTGCATGAATATATTTGTCATATACACAAACACACACACACACATGAGAGAGAGAGAGATGGAGAGAGATAGAGATGGAGAGACAGACAGAGATAAAAGCAGAGATATATTAACAGAGATGAGGGGAATCTGATTTTTTTTAATCTTATATAGGCACCTGTTCTCTTGATTTTAGCCTCATAATTACAATGCATTAATTACCTAACTAAAATTCTATCATTAAATATAGCTAGGAATTTAATATATAAATTTTCAGTCCATTTTTTTAGAACATTAAAAACACCTTATACAATTGACAAAGTTACAAAGTATTTATTATACAGCATTTTACATGTATTAAGTTTGTTGAACAGCACAGTACACTAGTACATGTATGCTTTATTCATCAAGAAATACTGGTATTGGAATAAATATTGTATAGTAATTTTTCTGTCTTTAAAATTTAAGTGCCTAGTGAAGTACACTCTATTAACAATATATATATTTCCTCATTAATATATACCCTTCTATTTATGTCACTAATATTAATTTGACTTACTCTTGTGTTCAAAAAGTATAATTTTGTTGTAATTTCAGATTTTAATAATCCTCATCCACATTAATCTGTGATCATCTGAAGCAAGTCTTTAAATTATACTTTTAATACCTAAATTATATGTGAGCTTATATGATGGTTCAATAGGTAGAGGTGCTTGAGTTTAAGCCTGATAAAATGAGATCAATAAATTGATCCTAAGATGGGGCAATAGAATGCTGACACCTGAGAGTTTTCTTTTAACCTCCATTTATGTTGTGGTGTGCATGGGCTTGGACAACCACACTAAATATTTTTAAAGTATGTGTTATTGTTGGTTTCCTGAATGACTCAAAATTCACATCATATGTAGTTTAAACATTATACAAGTTAATGAAAATTTAATAATATATATGTTTGGATCACAAATTGTTTACCCTTCTTAGGATATGGAAATTGTATTTGAAGAATATGACCTTAATCTTATTACATTATCATATATGCTGAAATGAGATGTTGAAAAAAATGTGGCTAATTAAGCTATTTACTAGTATTTATATTGTATTTAATTGGTTCGGCGCTGTTAATCCTTAACCCGCCATTATAAATACACAGACGCCGGATGAATTTTACCAAGCCTATGCCTGAATTGTGCAATCCTAGCCCATCTAAGCTAGCTCATAATTTTATTACCCAAATATGACCCCATATATACATATGTCCCTTTGGACTGCTATTCTCCACGCTATGGCAATGTTCCCGGCCATGTGGAATGACCTTCTTTAATCTTCCCCATGGCGTATGTCTCCTTCTTCCTGCTCCTAGCTTCTCCCTGGAGCTGCTTCCTCCAAGGTGCTCTCTGTAACAAAAGCGCTCACACCTTAGTCCTGCCTACCTCTGTCTTTGCCCAATCTCCAGACCTCAGCATTTATTTAACCAATCAGAGAAAATGTAACAGACAGGAAACAGGACCAATTAATTAACATTTAGAATCCATAACATCACCCCATCAGTGCATCCTTAACAGATGTTAAGCTTTGAAAAAGTTTTAAACACGTAAGGAATGATCATTAAAAACACTAACAATCCAAGGAGGGAATAGGTGTCTCACTGGATAACTTTGGTAATTTGTCTGTAATCCTTTTTTTTTTTGGGGGGGGGGGGTAGTAGAAAAGGCAAGTAAAATCAAATTGAGGCTGGACACATGCATACATTAATTCTCTAAATAGCAAAGTGCTTAAATTGTTTTAAAAGAAACACTTTCAAAACCCATTAAAAACCAGTTTGAAAAACGTCAGAGAAAGTACAGGCATAAAAGGAAGATGCCAGTGAATACAGTCATTGCGCTTCAGATAAAATAAGAATGAAACAACCCTAGGTACTGATGCATAACATGATATCAATTATCAGAATATCTTCTCTCTCTCTCTCTCTCTCTCTCTCTCTCTCTCTCTCCACCCCATCTTCATACTATGTAAGATACAGTATTTCCTCTGTTTGTGTCAGACAACAAGCCCTTGCTTAATATCAGAGGATTTAGAACATATCTTTACATGTCCTAACTCTCAATAAATAACTGGCATATGAAAGAATTCAAAATCTTCCAATATAGAAGAAAGGTGAAAATTTTGAGCTAGTGCTGCAAAATGCTACCTGGACTCAAATCTGACATAGATATAATTAAATATACTAAACTCTTCGTGATTGGTAAAAACAATGAGCTGGCAGAAATCAAGGATACCTTCAAGTACTTCTTTGAAAATCTGGAGATATAATATGACAAGGTGGGAATTTAAGAAGCCTCAACAGCAGACAGCAGTGACTGAGAATTATGACCCGAGTATTTATTGAACCGACTATACTGTGAGGTCAATCCTATTTGCAGACCTTTCAGCTTTCAATTCACGTGGTTGAGGTCCCTAACTATTAAACATGTCATTATGTCAGTATCTAAGAAACAAATCATATCACTACATTTATTTTCATTCCAGAATCCACAAATATGTAATGATAAGTTTGGTATGGCATTTGTGCTCTTCCTTAAGAAAACATGTGTACTAATTTCCACTATATTTTGGTGAGAAATCTTAAATATGATGATGTTTGATACAAATATATTGGAGGTTTACATGTTAGAGTATACAGTTATTCCCTTATCCTGGTACTACTAAGTGACAGTTGAGTACATAATTCTTTTGCTTGAGGTCGGTGGATCCATCCCAAGGCCTCAGTCATGATCAGCAAGCACTACACCACTGAGTTTCTTTTCTTTTTTTCTGGGACAGTTTTCTCACTATGTAGCCTAGTCTAACCTTGAACACACTTCCTATCACTACCTTTCAAATATTGGGAATACAGGCAAGTGACACCAAGCTCAAAAGGACACACACATGTTCCAACAGTTTATGCTTCAGCACTTCCAAACGATTACTTACTATGTGATCACAACAGTGCTGGCATTACAAAGCCTGCTACCACTTTAACTCATTGGGTTCAATAGACGAAAATTTCACTCTAATATGACAAGAATTATTTTTTTCTCTATCTTGTTTCAGACTCTCTGTGTCTTTCTTGTAAGTAGTTTATAATTTCGTTCACTTCGTGGAAATCTATCATTATGACTTATTTGAATATTTTTTCCTCTTAAAAATTTTATTCAACTTCATGCCAAATTTTTTCTTTTGTAAGAGATGATGTTATTTATACCAATCATCTTTCATTGCTATGAGCAACATTTTAAACAAAACAAGAGGAACAAAAAGACCTATTTTAGCTCATAGTTTCCAAGGATCTCAGTGGGTTGAGGTAGAAAATCTGAATAGCAGAAGTGGCAGAGTATCAACACATCACAGTAAACTAGGAAACAGAGAGCCAATCTGAAAGCAGTGAAGGTGTAACCTAAAGGCATGTCCCTTTACAGCTCTTTCCACTAGTTATATTCTGCCTCGTGAAGTCACCACAACCTTCCTAAACAACACCTCTACCTGGGACCAAGCATTAAAAGCACAAGAATGTTTAAGAAACTTCAGGTGAGTCATAATTTTTCTATAACAAAGAAAGGTCAAAATGAGAAAAACGTAACACACTTAGTTACTCACAATATTGCATTACACAGAAGACTTTACAAGTAAAAACAAAAAACCCAAAGGAAAAGTTTATTTTTATACTTTGATTGCATGAAACATGGGCTGCCAAAACAAAATGAGACTGAACAAAAGGCAACAATGTAATACTTAAAGAGTAAGTGCAGAAATTTAGATTTCTTTTGTATTTTCTAAGACAGGACTCCTCTGTACTAAGGATACCATGGTCTGCTGTGAGAATAGACAGTTCACTACTGTGATCTAAATCTGCAATGTTCTCAAAATACCCAGTTAGATGAAAGTAGTAAGAACTTAGAATTTAGGGGTGGGTGGTATGTCATAATCTATCTTTGCTTCACTATGCTTGAGCAAAGTTTCCTACCATGTATTGAGTTCTACAATTCTATAGACGAAAGAGCAGAGGCCAACCAACAATAGCTAAAACTTCCCAAACTCAGACACTAACCTTTCTGATTTTTTTTTAAATTTATTTCATTTTTTTGTGTTTTTTCTTTTTAGTTTTTGTTTGTTTCATTTTGTTTTGTTTTTCTCACTGACAAAAACCAACCCAAACAGAGAAGTTCTTTAGTTTTCATGACTGGCTTCTGGGGATAAAGAAGATATAATGGCATCTCTTACAGAATTCTAGTTTCCATAGAATCATAATAATAGCTATAAACTAGAATGTCTTTTGCAAAATTGTGTTTCTGAGCCTCCCTTCATTATAAGAAACATTACATTGGGCAAGAAAAAGACCCATCCCCCAAACTCTGGAGCCTGGAGGTTAGAACATGAAGAGGACTTATTTATGAGATTTTCTTATCTGCTAAGACAGGGACCACAGTAAAATGCATGGCATATTTTCTATATTTTGCTTTAGCATTACATAAGTTATAACACTGATATGAGGAAGATGGAAAAATAAAAAATAGAACGTTTCCCTCCTCAATTTAGTCCAAAATAAACACTCTTCCCCAATACATATGGGAAACACATGATACTAATTAATCATATAATTTCCAGACTATATAATAGTTATTTTCTTAATACAGGCAACCACAGAGTCAGGCCTTATAGTTAGATGACCCTATAACTCCATTTGGTAGACCATGATGATTCAAAGCCTCATGTTGTTATTTGGATATGATTGCTTTCAGAGATTTGCTACATCTTACTGACTATGGGTGAAGTAGAAGAATGGATGGCATCCTTGCAGCTGTTTTTCCTAATTCTGTTTTCAGATACTTTATTTCTTTCCCTGCTAGCCAGTATTCATGGCCTGAACTAATTATGATAATACTAAGGAAAAATAAAATGAATGTTTTGGAATCTATGTCCCTAAAATTGTTTCCTTGGTGAATTCTCACTGATAGAACACAATAGCCCTTGTTGTTCTTTTGTTTCCTTATTGTTTATGGCTTTTAGCCAACTTGTGGTATCTTGCCAACCTTCTGGTGATCTTTCTTAACCAGAATTAGAATTACTGTTGAACAATTTGTTAACAAGGAATATTTATGACTTGTTAATGTGTTTGGCTTCAATTTTGAGAAACATGAAGAAGCACAGATAAACAGGTGTGTTTGAAGATCTCTTGTGACTTGTATGTGAATGGAAAATGCTAATTCTGTTTTGGAGCTCCCAAGTGAAACTTTTATTATGGAATAGATAAAGATGATTTAATATTTTGCAACTGCATGAGATGTATTAAAAAACAGCTCTCTGATGAAATACAATTGTTTTCCTTGAAGTAACTAACTAGAATAACTGGATATTTTGATTTTTCTGTGGTGATGTTTTTCTCTAGTAAGCTGAGTTTCTCTCTCTCTCTCTCTCTCTCTCTCTGTGTGTGTGTGTGTGTGTGTGCACGCGCGTGTGTGTGGTGCTTGTGTATATGTGTGTGCATATGTGTGCACACATATGTGTGCACACATATGTGTGCATGTGTTTATTTTGGTTAAAAGGGTTTTGGCTCTCATTTCTACTTAGGTATCTATACAAGGTGGTTTGAATGAGAAAGGCACACCATAGGCTCATGAATTTGAACACTACACCCAACTGATAGTGATACTTGGGATATTACAAAAACTTTAGAATGGAGACTCTTGGTGTAGGAAACACAACACTGGAGGTAAGCTTTAAGAGTTTATAGCTTAGTCATGTTCTCGGTTAACTCTTGGCTTCTTATGTGTAGAAGGAGTTTCATCTTTCAGCTTCTTGATGAATTTGACAGACCATGGTGGTACAATGAAATCCTATACAGCTGCTATCTTCCATGGCCTTCTCATTATCATGGCTTCCTTTTCTGAGACTATAAGTCAAAACCAATGTTTCTGTTTATGTGCTGCTTTTGGTTGTAACTCACACTCCTTGATTAAAAGTTTCTTTGAGGATTTTTTTTAGCCAGGCATGCCTAGAATTTAGACATCACAAAATTAGTTAGGTCATTTGGGAATAAAAGAAAATACTGTTTGTTCCAGCTAAAATACTACCATATAAAATTTGGACTCAAGGTTTATAATACTTGGTAATCTCATGGCCTAGACATGTGACTAAGTGGTCTTGACTTATTTCAGTTAGTCACAAAAATAATTTAGAGTTGATTATCTATGTATAGACCTTACTTTTATGACTAAAACTTTAAGATAAGGAAATTTCTGACATCTTAGTTTAATAAAATTTATATGAGAAAGAGAGAGAGATGCCATGAAAACTATTAATAATAAGAAGAAGAGAAAATGAAACTCCAGATTTGCCCAGCTTTGAACACTGTGAGCAACAACAATGACAGGGCGGGCAAGACATACACATTGTTGCAATAGTAGCACAATTATTAGGGAGGGGGGTTATTTCTGATTGAATTTAAAGCCCACTCCACAAACTGCAAACCATGCAGTTATTTTATCCAAAATTCTCTGGTTAGACAGATCATGAGTCCTAGGTAGGAATATAAAACTATCAATATGTTAAATGAACATAGTATTTAATAAATTACTGTTATATCCATGGATTGCTGCATGGGTCAACCCTCAAGAAGTTTCTATTTGCTATAGATAACACAAAATACAGAGACCACAATTGATCAAGGTGCATAGAATAAGTGGCTACAGAATGATTAGTCCTAAATGGGACTGTAATAGTTCCCTCCACTCAAGGCTCAGTGATTATGGCAGAATAAAAGAGAGAAAGACTATGAACGCCATGGTGCTGACCTCAAGGAACTAGTGTTTTCTGGACATTACCAGGCAGTTGCATATAAAAACATACAATGTTGCACAAGACTTATGCAGAAACAGGCCAGCAAACTTCCAGCATAAAGAGGGGAAGTAAGCATAAATTTCCATCCTCATCCAAGGAGCTAATGCCAACTGAGATACTTCCTGGGAGAGGAAGAATAAGTTTTCTGTAAAGGTGTCATTCCTGGTGAGTGAACCATGTGTTAATTAACATAACATATGGACGAGTATATGAGAGGCATAAACTATACTTGATGGGCTTTATAACACAAATTTGAATGGGTTGATAGGGAAATGAGGATGTATCTGGGAAGAGTGGCAGCAGAGGTGTATATGAACAAAATAAAATTGTATAAAAATATCAAAGAATTAATAAAAATGAGGTAAAAATCTTTGTTATCATATACTCTGCCCTGCCTATGTTACTAGGAAATCATTGCATTTTAGAATCTATTTAACAAGGACATGAATTTGTGGCTTTTGTCAAATAAATGTTGAGGTTTTAGACGTACTTTTCTCAGTCCATTAAATACTATGAGAGATCTAAAACTAATTTGAAGAATTACAGCCATTCATCATCTTTAACTGATATTTTAAAAAACTTATTCTTTCTAAATAATTGGTCTACATTATATAATAGTGCATTTTAATCTAAAGTCTTTAATTTCAGATGCTTGTTCCTTCTTCATACAGTTGTTTTCAAACTTGTCAAAAGATGATATATTTGAGTTTGGTTTTTTGTTTTTTGTTTTTTGGTTTTTTTTTTTTGATGTTATTGTGTGATCTCTTTTTTTCTGTTTATTTATTACGTTAAGTTACATCTCCATCACAGTCTCCTCCCTCCAACCTTCTCAGACCCACTCTCCTACCCTCTACCCCTTCTCCCATCTAGCCCACTCCTCCATTGTGGGGTGCCCCTACAAATCACTCCCCTTCAGCTCAGCAGTCATATGAGGGTTAAGAGCCTCTTCTTGCACTGGGGACCTACATGGCAGTATAGTCTATTGCAAGGTGTCCCACTAACAGTTAACAAAGTCTATATTCTTGTTCCTTTCAGTCTGTTGTTTGTAGGATAGTTATCCTGTACTTTATGGCTAAAATACAGTTATAAGTGAATATATGTCATATGCATCTTTCTGGGTCTGAGTTAGATCACTTAGATGACCTTTTCTAGATCTGTCCACTTCGCAGCAAATTGCATGATTTACTTGTTATTGATGGCAGAGCAGTATTCAATTGTGTAAATGTACCACAGTTTTTTGGCCATTCATCAACTGAGGGACATCTGGATTGTTTCCAGTTTCTAGATATTACATATAAAGCTGCTATGAACATAGATGAGGAGATGTCCTTGTGGTTTGGTGAGGAATCATTTGGATGTATACCCAGGAGTGGTATGACTGTGTCTTGAGGTAGAGCTATTCCAACTTTTCTAAGATATCACCAGACTGATTTCCAAAGTGGTTGTACAAGTCTGCACTCCCACCAACAATGGAGGAGTGTTCCCCTATCTCCACAACCTTGCCAGCATGTGCTGTCATTTGAGCTTTTGATCTTAGCCATTCTGACAGGTGTGAGATTGAATCTCAATATTGTCTTGAGTTGTACTTCTCTGATCTTTAAGGATGTTGAACATTTCTTCAAGTGTCTTTTGTCTAATAGAGATTCCTCTTTTGTGAATTCTCGATTTAGCTCTGTTCACCATTTTTTGATTGGAATATTTGGTTTCTTGGTGTTTAATTTCTTGAGTTCTTTATAAATTTTGGATATTAGCCCTCTGTCAGAGGTGGGGTTGGTAAAGACCTTTTCCCAATCTGTAGGTTGGTGTTTTGTTCTAATGACAGTATCCTTTGCCTTACAGAAGCTTTTCAGTTTCATGATTCCCCATTTATTGATTGTTTGTCTTAGAGCCTGAGCTATTGGTGTTCTGTTCAGGAAGTTGTCACCTTTGTCAATGCATTAGAGGCTTTTCCCCACTTTCTCTTCTATTAGATTTAGTGTGTTGGGCTTTATGTTAAGGTCTTTGATCCATTTGGATTTAAGTTTTGTGAAAGTTGATAAATATGGGTCTATTTCCATTCTTTTACATGTTGACTATGGGGACCCCCGGAAATGGAGGCTTCTGAGAAATGCCTCGTTTCTGGGAAAATGAAAGTTAACTTGTGGGAGATATCTAAGATGGCACTGGCCAAAAGATGCCCAGGCGGAGTTGAAGCCCAATCATGGGTATAGCAGATTGGGTGAGCAAGACTTCCACCCTTGTGATCAGCGCATGATCACCATGTTGCCAGGCTTGTGCTATGTGGTGTGTTGAGATGACCTTAGCTTTGACTGACCCATGTGGAAATCCCCCATTTGGTTCTATATATAAACCAGAGAATAAAACATTAAAACGGGAAATGCTTAGACATCACCCATGTCTGGTCTGATTATCTCTGCTTATCAAGGTGAGGCTGATGGAGTGGGCTGACAGCGCACTCACCCTTCCCTGAGAACCCCCTTGTGTGGTGACCTCTGTGTTGGGATCACAAATAACTGGCACCCAAATGAGGGACATGAAGAGAGACCCTTGCCTACATAAGGGAAAGGAGGAGACAGTTTGAGGCTAAGCGGACAGCTGGGTGAGTCATCCCCAAACTTCGAAAACTGAAGAGCCTGCACTTAAGGCACTGAAATATATGCTTAAGAGCAGGGGTTTGTGGCTCTCCGAGAGCCAAGCTAACAAGGTCTGGGAGGCAGTTGTATGAACCATGCCATGAGTAGGTTCTACAAACTTGTTTTGCTGGGATACATGGGATTGTATTGCATGCCTTGCTGCATGGCAAGAGATTGCACAGGGTGAGGAATTCCCCTGGGGTTTTTCCCAATACTGTTGGCCCTTAAGGCCTGTTTTCAACAGCAAAAGAATGAGGGGACTCCTCCTTGACTTCCAAATGGCTTTAGAGTCAGACTGGGACCAATTTGCTACCGACAGATACAAGGCTGTTAAACTAAAATCAAAAGGGGACCTAACAGAGTCATCCTCAAAGGTGGGACCTCCATCCAAAGGCTGTCAGAGAGGAAGGGATGAGGCCCTCTCAGATGACAAGGAACTGATGTCCAGGAGATGTGGAGGGGGGAGGGGAAGAGAGTGTACCCAGCTCTGCCTGACACACAACCCCTCCTCCATTTGAGGAAGTAGTTCAACTGCCAGAAGGGCAGAACCTCTCGTCTGGGGCATAAAGTAGGGGCACCAAGAGGGATGACCCCCTCCACCTACTGTAGTCCAACCAAGCTGAGCCACAAGCTTTAACAGTCAATATCGGGGGGGGGGGGGGGTTGGCTGGGAAAAAGGCCGGCCATCTGGTAACCTTGGGAAGCAAATGGTCTGAAGGAACTTAAGAAGGCAGTAGAAGATGACGGGCTTATTTCTCCTTGGGTGGAAACTCTCCGGCAGGGGCTGGCTCATCAGCTGTGTACCCCAAAAGATTGGAAGGTGCTATGCTGAGCTGTGCTCTATGGTAATATGTTCATTAAATGGTGTGCCCTGTATAAGGGAGGAGTGCCATATACAGGTCGATTGGAATGATGGAGCCCAGCCATTGCTACCCATTTCCTTCGGTATGTTGTGAAGGACCACCAACACTTACAACACGGGGCTCCAGCAGACAGCAATTCCTCCTCCTTATACCGATTAGGTTAGGACTCTAGGACTTGCAGCATGGCATAAACTGGAGGAAGGACCCTCAGAGGCCCCCATTTCAGTTATAACACAAAAGCTAAATAAAGATCCCCCCTCTCCTTTATAGATAGGGTCACTCAAAGCATGCGGAGGAAGTTTCCCTTTGGCCCCTTAAGGGAACAGTTTATTAAAATGCTGGTATCAGATGGAGTTAATGCAGACCATAAGCTAGCATGTGCAGGACAGAAAGGTCAATGGAAAAATGGATAATCTGTTCCAAGATTTTGGGGACACAGAGCCGTCAGGCACGATCCCTAACTACTGCCTTGCAGGCACAGACAGATGTGTTAACTGAAGCTGTGACCAAGGTCCTTATTCTGGCTGCCACTTGAGGTAGACCCTAGGAAGGGCAGGTCTTGGGGACTGAAACAATATTTTGGGTGCCAACAGACATGTCATTTCAAGAGGGAATGCCCTAATAAAGGGGAATAAGGGCCGAATGCTGATGCCTTTAGGCCACCTACTCCATGTCCCCACTGTCACAAGGGCTTTCAGTAGGCAAAAAAAAAAAAAAAATGTAGATCCCACCTTGATTTAGAAGGAAATCCCCTTCCATCTTTAAACTATGGGTGGGGTAACCTCCAGCACCATTAGTCCAAGGAGGGGAATCAGAAGCCAAGAGCCAATTAAATTATCTAAAGGGCCCTCCCCTGTTTGCAACTCCACACAGAGGCCCCCTAAGCATGCCCTTGAGGCACATAGGGTGAAATAGATGGTACTCATTGTCTCGGGGATAAGGCCCAAAATGGACATTACCATTGCAGGAGAGAGGTTACATTGCCTGATAGACACTGGTGCCTAATGGACTGTGTTAAGAAAAGAGGAAGTCCCTCACAGCTAGAAACTTGTCCCTGGTCCCTGAATCTTGGAGGTCAGGGGGAACACTTGGTTGGACGAAAGCCAGGACTGGCTTATATGGAAAGATGTGGATGGATCCACAGGGGAGGTTAGGACTTTGATTGCTTCAGGGCTCAACGCAAAACTGTTAGGTCAGGACATCTTGAGCCAGGCAGATGCCTACATCATCATGGTTCATAAGGCCCTTTATGATGACACTTTGGATGAGTAGGAACCACAGCAGCCAATTATGGAGCAACAGGCAATTTGGGAAAAGCTCCCTCAATCCTAAAGGCCACTGCTCCCTGGGTACTCCTTATTAAGCGAACCCCTAGACCAATCTGGGTGGAGCAGTAGTCTCTCCCTTTGGTTAAGTTAAAGGCATTAAAGGAGCTTGTGGCTGAAGAGTTACAGCTGGGACATATTCAACCATCCATTAGTCCATTGAATACTCCTGTGTTTGTAATTAGGACAAGGTCTGGTAAATGAAGAATGTTACAGGATCTTAGGAAGATTAATGATCAGATGGTCATACAAGGTATGCCCCTGCAGGGGAGGGGTCCCTTGGATACTTGCCATTTCAAAGGGCATTCATTTACTGGTTATTGATATTAAGAACTGCTTCTCCATTCCCCTACAACCTCAGGACTGTGAGAAATTCACCTTCTCTGTGCCATCCCTCAATTTTGGGGGGCCTGATAAGCAGTATGAATGGATGGTTCTTCCTCAGGGCATGGTCAGTTACCCAGTCTTTTGCCAAAATTATGTTCAGGCCCTCCTTAAGCCTGTCTAAGAGCTAAAAGATATTACATTGCATGTTTACTCTTACACCTTAACAGACTTCCAGAGGGTTTGAGGGGAGATCAATTGGCTCTGAGCCTGGACACCTGTGTCCACAGGACACTTGTTGCCCCTCTTTGAGCTCCTAAAGGGTAGAAAACCCACAGACATCATAACTTTGGGGCCTGACCATAAGGCTGCCTTTCAAGTTCTTCCCCAGTGTTGCTATTTAATAATGAAGGCTACGATCATCATGATGGGCCGTTATGGGTGTGATCCAGACAAGATTGTAGTTACTTTGAATGGGGACAATTGTTTATATTTGTAAATCCTGCATACCTTTTCTACAAATCCCTCCTTTACAACTGATGGAAGTAAATCCTCAAGGCTTAAAACGAAATACCCTATGGCAAACTGACATGGCATACTATCCTCCCTTTGGAAAGCTTAAAAACATATTTGTCTCTATTGATACTTTCTCTCGCACCTGTTGGGCCACTGCCCATATGAAGGAAATGACTGATCATGCACAAAGCCACTTTTTTTTTTTTTACAGTGTTTTTGCCACATTAGGCCTATATCATCAGGTAAAAACAGATAATGGACCATGCTTTGTTAGCAGGGCCCTTCAAGACTTCTTTCACCAATGGCAGATTAAACATACAACAGGAATTCCTCATAATCCTAGGGGACAGGTAATCATTGAGAGACATCACCAAAACTTGAAGACCCAACTACAAAAACAAAAAAGGGGAAATGAACCCTCATCAACACCTTGGGTTGGCATTGTTTACATTTTTTAAATTTTTAAAAAAATGAGACTCACATTTCCAAAAAACATCGGTCAACTCAAGATCATAAAATAGACATATGTGTAAAATGGAAAGATCCTGCTACAGGATTATGGAGAAAACCTGACCTGCTTATGACCATGGGACATGGATTTGGGTTTGTGCTCCCAATAAGAGAACCAAGCCATATGTGGGTACCTACAAGGAACCTTAAATTTCTTCCACAGGGTAGGAGGTTCCTTTCCCCAGAAGATAACACTTCATAGGCTGAAACAAGTGATGAATAAGGAGAGAAAGGCTTTCTGGTGGCTTCAAAACCATGTGGCCAGACTAGGCCAAAGTTCCCATAAGAGGAGAAAAAGAGGAAAGAAGAGAAAAAGGTCAATAAACACCTAATGCAAGGAGCTCCAGGACTAAAAAAGAGCTCCTGAGAGGTTATTTTACCGTCTTGCCTTCCAGATGCTTGTGTGCCTGGTTTGGCTGTTGATTGGAGGGTTAAAATCCCACAGGCAGGAGTGAAATATCTGGCTATTGTCTCCAACCCATAAATGCTGACTCTGCCTCTGCTGCGATATCTGCTGTGGCCCTGACACAAACCACCACTACGGCTCAAACCCTTCTGATAATCTTCCATGATATCTCTGGGATACAACAACAACAGCTTACCCTGGCTAATCATCTTACCAGGCTACAACAGGAGGTCGACCTTTTAGCGGAACAGCTTCATAGACTCACCTTGTTGCAACATCCATCTCTGTAATCCTCAATACGTACATATGTGACAGACTGCTTATGGAGTAAATGCTACTGCCATGATTTCTAATTTGTCTACATATATGAAGGGGCCATGAAATGATAAGTATTTACAAATATCAAGCTTGCTGCTTAATGATGTTATAAAATTTAATGATACTAGGATTCTGATTATCCCTACTACCACCTTCTTTCAAGATGTCTGAAATCAATTGACTTCATGGTTTTGATTGCCTAAACTGACATTGATGAGGTTGATTCTTGTTTATGCTTTAATAGTTGTGGGTCAATAGAGATACTAGAGGTACCGCCAACAAAATGTACAACTAAGTCACAAGCTAGTGATGCTTGCTCAGGTGATCAAGGAGGTTCTCCCTAATGGGGTCCCCTACAACCCTTGGATTAACATGGCCTTAAAGAGGTCATGCAAGACATTTGAGGGCTGATGAGCATTCATAAGGGATGATCAGCACCAGTCTCTCCCTGTTTTCTCGCTTTGCTGCTGCTGATCAATGGGCAAGATTCTGGTCTCTCTCTGTCTCTCTTTTCTCTCTCTCTCTCTCTCTCTCTCTCTCTCTCTCTCTCTCCCTATATCACTATTGTTTAAATAAATAAAACAGGAGATGCAGGAAATGGAGGCTTATGAGAAATGCCTCATTTCTGGGAAAATGAAAGTTAACTTGTGGGAGATATCTAAGATGGCACCAGCCAGACGATGTCGGGGCAGAGTTGAAGCCCAATCATGGGTACAGCTGATTGGGTGAGCAAGACTTTCATGCTCATGATCAGTGCATGATCACCATGTTACCATACCAGCCTTGTGCTATGTGGTATGATGGGATGACCCTTAATATGATTGGCCCATGTGGAAATTCCACATTTGGTTCTGTATATAAGCCAGAGAATGAAACATTAAAATGGAAAATGCTTAGACATTACCCCTGTCTTGTTTGATTGTTTCTCTGATTGAGGTGAGGCTAATGGAGTGGGTTGACAGCACACTCACCTTTCCTTGAGAACCCTCTTGTGTGGTGATCACTGTGTTAGGGGTCAACACAGTTGACATTCACTTAGACAGCACCATTTGTTGAAGATGCTGTCCTTTTTCCATTGAACAATTTTGGCTTCTTTGTCAAAAATTAAGTGACCATAGGTGTGTGGATTTATTTCTGGGTTTTTGATTCAATTCCATTGATCAACTGGGCTGTTTCTATACCAGTACAATGCTGTTTTTATTATTATTGGTCTGTATTATAGCTTTAAATCTGGCATGTTGATATCTCTAGATATTTTTTTATTATACAGGATTGATTTAGATATTCTGGGCTTTTTGTTATTCCATATGAAGTTGAAAATTGTTCTTTCAAGGTCTGTAAAGAATTCTGTTGGTAACTGCATTGAATCTGTATATTGCTTTTGATAGGATGGCCATTTTTATTATGCTGATCCTACCTATCCATGAGCATGGGAGATCTTTCCATCTTCTGATGGCCACTTCAATATCTTTCTTCAAGAACTTGAAGTTCTTGTCATACATGTCTTTCACTGGCTTGGTTAGAGTTACCGCCAGGTATTTTATTTTGTTTGTGACTATTGTGAAGTGTGTTATTTCCCTAATTTCCTTCTCAGCCCATTTATCTATTATATAAAGAAGGACTACTGAGTGTTTTTAATTAATTTTGTATCCAGCCACCTTGCTGAATGTGTTTATCAGTTGTAGGAGTTCTCTGGTGGAATTTTTTGAGTCACTTATGTATACTATCATATCTCCTGCAAATAGGGATACTTTGACTTTGTCCTTTCCAATTTGTATCCCCTTGATTTCCTTTAGTTGTCTTATTGCTCTAGCTAGAAGTTCAAGTACTATGTTGAAGAGCTATGGAGCAAGTTGGCATCCTTGTCTTGTCCCTGATTTTAGAGAAACTGTTTTAAGTTTCTCTCCACTTAGATATTTCGTAAAGATGCCTAGCAAAGTCCTTTATTTAATTAGCAACTTAGAAGCCTAGGTATGTTGGCATCATATAGGCTTTAAGAAGCTAAATGATCTCAAACCTATATGTGACTTATGCTCTAGTAGTTCCACTTCTATGCAAATGATTCAAACACTATAACTCTTTTATATATACTTATAAACATTTATCATATTTCATATATAGACTGCTCACTTTTAAAAATGTATCTTTGTATTTTGCTTAAATGAATCTCTAAAATGATTGTTTCAAATAGAATTAATTACTGTAGCTTACCTAGTCTGTTAATGAAATGTATCTACTATGTGATCCTAATAGAGACTGAAAATTTTTCTTCCTATACATTAGGTGAAATGTTTAGATTAATTATTTATCTGATTAAATCTTAGAAATATAGTTCATTGTTATTATTTTGCTTTTGTAAATAAATCTTACAAGGTTTGAGAACCAAATAATTTGCCTTTGATTATGCCAGAAATGTTATGTTGAATCTACACAGAATTTAAAAATGGTATTTATTTTATAGAAATAGGAGAATATAAATACATATATACTTCAAAGTCTGTAAAGGAGGTTATCCAATAAATATTGGTATAACATGAGATGTAAGAAATTTATAATTAAATGTTTAAAACTTTTTTTGTAATCCTGTTAAATATATTTATTTATTTATTATTTATTGCATGTGTTCATGTGTGCATGTGTGAGTATGCACATACATCACATTCAGGAGAAGGTCAGAGGAATTCTTAAAGCAATTGATTCTTTCTTTCCATCATTTGTGGCCCCTGGATCATACTCACATTATAAGACTTGGCATATTTACACACTCAGCCATTTTCTGTCCATTAACATGGTAATTTTAGCATCAAGAAACTTAATTATATATGTCATTTATTCCTTTATTCCAAGACTACAGTTCCAAATCCTTGATATTATGTTTTTGCTTTTAAAAAAACAAAGCAAACAAAAAAGGTTCTAAATGTTCTTTAAAAACAGATAAATCTTTGGAGAGACTTCTATGTAATTAAGTTGATTTTAACAAAAACATGACTATCCATAGACTTTACAAAGAACAACTTTCAATTAAAGATGCAAAACAAAAATACAACATATGTGTTCAGAACAACAAAGTTTTCATCAAGTGTCTATAAAGAGGAACTAATATAGATATTACTCAAATTAAAACTCTAAAATAAAAAATGAGCACTTCCAAAATATTTTTATGAATAGAGCATTACCTTGATAGCAAAACCAAAGAAATAACAACAGCAAAAAAATAAAACTGTAGGCCAGTCTCTATGATGAGCATATATGCAAATTTTTTCAATAAAATGCTAATTAACTTAATTTAAGAATACACCAAAAATATTATGTGCCATGGTCAAGTATGTTTCATCACACAAATAATGATATGGCTGCACATAGGTGAATTAATAAACATAAATCACCACATAAAATGGGTCAAGGTGAGAAATCACATTATAATTGATTAGATGAAGAACAAATCTTTAATAAATCCAACACTAATTCATGATAAAAGTCCTGGGGAATCTATGAATACAAGGGATATATCACAACATAACAAAGGCAACATACAACAAGCTCAACATCATGTTAAACAGAGAGAAAAACTCAGAGCATTTTCACCAAAATTCATAAGACAAATATGTCCATTGCTGTGCAACACAGTATTTGATGTCTTATACATTTGTTATAGTAACTTTAGAACTATGATTTCTGTTTCTGTAAGACAGTACAGATTCATCTAGCTATAATAGGACTTATTTAAAATAGAGTAAGTATTTTATTGACAAACATGTATGAAGTTGGCTACTTTATGAACTCTTTCTCAATTGTACTGTATCACAAGCAAAAAAGGTCATATATTACAAATTCCATTAAATATAAAATACATATTTATATTCTTAATTGTATCTCAATTGTATTTCTAATAATCTTTCTTCAGGTTTTGTAGTTTTGGGATATATATCTAAGAAATTCTAAGGATGCCAATGCTTGGAATATGTTTTGTTTTTATAATATTATTATAATATTTTCATCCTTCAAATCCATTCCATATACCCACCACTTTTTCTCTTTGAAATTCATGGGCTCTATTTTCATTAAGTGCTGTCACATTTATGTATATATGTGTACCAATTGTCAACTAATTGGTGTGCTCTTTCCTTAAGACTATTTATCCTGCTCTTAGCATTCCTTGGTTACCTGTAATTTTTTTATGTACGGTGCAGTTTGTTAACATAATTCTTGTTATTCCATATTATTAAAATCTCAGAAAATTAAATTTTAGGAAAGAATTAAACTTAGTGGTAATATGAATAGCAAGTAGGATCACTTATTTCTGTGCCTAATTTCTTTCTCCAGAGTGACTCTCAGGAATTATCTTCTGGATTTCACACAGATGACAAGGCATACACATCTTTCCCACCTAACTAATATTATAAAACTTACAGAGATTAATTTAGAACTTTTGTGGTGATTTCTCATGTGCAAGGGTTGGAAATCATCAGGATAAATATTTCCTAAAAACACCAACAACAAAACAAACAAACAAAACATAGCAGTTAGAACTGACTGAATTATGCAATAGAGTTTTCATTAGTTGAATAGCTAGACATCTGCAGACCTTAGCTACTACTTAAATTCTGCTCTTGATATTTATGATATGGACATATGGCCAATCTTTATATTCTCCATCTATGAAACACACACAAATTAAGCAATAGACACTGGAAGAAATAAGAAGAAAGGACAAGAGAAAGGGAAAGAGTCTTTTACTCAAGATTGGAATTAGGAATTGTGTGTTATTCTGCCGGGTCTTCGAGACACCAAAGACCACCCAGGAGCCAACTCTGATCTAAATAAATGAGGGTTGTTTATTCAAGCAAGCTCGAGCTTTGACTCCCAAGGCTAATTGATGCAGCAGTTCAAGTTGAGAGCCGCAAACTCTAAAAATATAGGGTTTATATAGGGGCTGAAAAAAAGAAAAAGGTTTCTAGCATAGGATTGGATGACATTTGGACAAACAAGCATGTCTATCCCTAATTTGCTTGTTATTTGTCGCCATATAATTGTTGGTTATCTTGACCAGCAGAAAGTTTGTTTACTTTTTTTGGGTGCTTTCTCAGAGTGAGCTGTCTGGATATGACTAGGGAATACTCCTGGAGTGCAAGGTCGGGTGTATCTTGGTGTCTTTCCTGGAACTGTAAGTCAGATCTGGGTCAAACCTAATAGAAATGGAATCTTTTTTCAAGATATAGTTAGTCAAGCTCTGTGTGTGTGTGTGTGTGTGTGTGTGTGTGTGTGTGTGTGTGTGTGTGTACGTGTACCTATGTATGTATATTTCAGTTGTAATTCCTTATATAAAATAACATCAAGAAAATGAAAATGACCCTCTTTCAAGCCTGGAATGCAAGAAAAAAAGAATTATTTTCTGTACCTGGAGACTCAAACCTAAATGTACTTGTGTGCATTTTCTTATTTTAGCATTGTGGAAGTTGGAACCCTGTTCTAGACAAGGTGCAAAGACATTGAGACTCTCTCTATTCTCATATTTTTCTTTTCTTAAATGTTATGTATGTTTATATTTGTTCTGTATTTATGTTTTTGGCATACTTATTGCTCTCATTTCATTCTCTTATTTTTTGAATGACAAAAATATAGGTTTGTATATAAATTATTTCTTTAAAAGGCTTATTCACTGATAGTCCATAGCCTGTGATACATTTAGGCTTAGGAGAGGACAGGAGGTGAGAACTTGCTAAAAAATCCAGTCTACTGGAAACATGTCCTAAGAAACTGACTGTTTTCTGGACTTAGTCTCTGTTTTTTGTTTTCCAAGAGGTCAGAAGACTCTGCCACATATTTTTTAACATCATGATCTACTTGACAAGAGTTCCAAAATTAACAGAACCAATGAGGATGAACTGAAATCTTTGTGAATATGATTGAACATGATTGTTTTCTCCCATGTCTATATCATTGTGGGGAATTTCTGTTGTTAAGGTTGAAGTCTGGCATTACTAGACAGCCCCTTTCAGTGATGGACTCCTTTTCTCAGCCCAGTCCCCTCTTCCTTCTGATCTGGGGAAATTTCAGATCCTCTAAGGAGTGTCATGCAACCTTCAAGGAAGTTAAAATGCCAATCCTTTCCTGATAAGAAACCTGCCCAGTGAACACCTCGGGTTTCTGGAAGTACTTCCCCATGCTAATGAGATTTCCCTTGTGCATTACTTTTCAGCTAATGGCATTTTGTCTATGCCTCATTCATGTCCTTGTATCTTTTGATTCCACAGATGGGTGGATAAGCATAGATAATCCAAATCTTGCTAACAATGTCTCTCTGAAACTTTGTATGACACCACATACACTAAAGTCTTACAAATTATTATTTTTTTCTCTCTTTTGGTTACAATATTCTTCAATAGCCTTCTCACATATTTGTTGATTAAAACTTTATCTAATAATGGTGTACTTGAATTTTCTTTATCTATGACATTTTACACATTTATTTGGACAAATATTTATACATATATATAGTTATTATGTAAAATATGGTAATACAACTAATTTTCCATATATAAACTAAAGAAATGTTTCTCACTTTTAATAGTCAATTCTATGTTAGGCACAAAAGTTTTAATGCCATATAGAATTAATTTTTAGAAAGGTTATAGACTGCATCACTGGGGCTCTAGAGCAGAGCATGAAAACATATGTCCAGAATATGGCACCCAAATATTGCACAAATTCATCTGTAGGATATATGAAACAGGAGGACTGAGTATTTAGACAGAACCAGCTCAGGACTGAAAAGGTCAGAAGACTCAATATCTGATCATATCACAGCTTCCAGTTTTACAAACAGTTGCTTATATTTTGAACAAGTGATTTGCAATGTATATCAGTCCATTAGTACCTCTAATGGGGTATAGCTCTTCATAAATACAATTTCATGACAAGGAAAATTTCAGCAGTAGGGATATTGTTTCATACATAGTAATCCATGAGTTCAGTCTACTACTACAACAGTAAAAGATAAAATATCATGAAAACATGTTCAAAATTAGCAGTGTTTTACTTAACTTAAAACTGTAGTGATTACAGGACTAGAATGTTGGAGGAAGGTCTTGTACTGCCCTTTCTGAGGCACTCTCTAATTGGTTAATAAAAGTTGCTGATGACCATTTAGCTAGGCAGAGAGAGAATAGGAAGGCAGAACATCTGGGACTAAGGAACCTGGGAAGAAACAGAGGAAGCTCTCTCTTCCCCACAGGACTGGAAAGCAGGAGGATGTCTCAGTGTGTGCTCTGAAGGTATAGCAAGTCACATGACTGATTGGGATTAGGGGATTGGGTTAATATAGATTAGCTAGTTGAGAGTCTGCCCAGCTAAGTCCTAAGCATTGAAGCATTAAAATGTCTTGGTGTGTTTAATTACTTGGGGAAGGCCGCCAAGGGTTTCAAGCTTCCAGCTAAGGCAAATCAGACCCACTAGGCCTGCCAGCCTCCCAACAGGCTGTGATTTATAATATTCACCTTCAACTTGACTTTGTATTAGGCTTTCTTAGTTTTTGTTGTTGCTGTTATTTTTCATTTATTTTTAATACTTTCACTTCCTGCACTAACAGCCACTGCTGCTTGTAAAAAAAAAATTAGTTAAATTACATTGGGCACCATTTGTAGAGAAATAATTAAATTATTTAATCAGCATTTAGGTTATATTTAATTGGTTGTCAGCTGTTAATTCTTAAGCTGCCATTATAAATGAGCACACAGAACATGATGGATTTTAACAAGCTTTGGCCTGAATTGTGCAATCCTAGCCCATCTAAGATAACTCATAATTCTATTACCCAAATATGACCCCATATATACATATGTCCCCTTGGACTGCCATTCTCCACAATATGCCAATGTTCCCGGCCATGTGGAGTGAAGTTGTTTTTTTCTAACGCATGGCGTGTGTCTTCTTCCCACTGCTGGCTGGAATGCGCTAATCCTCTGTCTAAAACACAGGCTTCCTGTTCTAATCTCAGGAAGTCCCATCTTTCCCTGTCTTTGCCCAATCTCAGGCCTCAGCATTTATTTTAACCAATCAGAGTCAATGTAAAAAACAGACAGCAAGCAGGACCAATTAATTAACATTTAGAATTCTTAACACTACCCCATCAGATGCTCAATATCTTTTTTCCATTAATTTAAAAATTGTTTATTTTACATTCCAATCCTTCCTCTTTCCTCTCCTCCCTGTCCCACCCTCCCATCCACTTCCCCCATAACACTGTCTCAAGCGAGTACTAATCCACTCTGGCACATCAAATCTCATCAGGACTAAGCACCACTTCTTCCACTAAGGCAAAACAAGGCAGCTCTGATAGGAAAATGGGATCCTGAGGGAGTCAAAAGAAAACAATCCAGAGCTAGACCCTGTTCCAGTTGTTAGGGGATCTACTTGAGGAACAAGCAGTCTGTCAGCTTCATATGTGTAGTGGGCCTAGGGACATTCCATGAATGTTCTTCAGTTGATGGTTCAGTCTTTATGATATTCCTGTGTCCAGATTAATTGTCTATGTGAGTCTTCTGGTGTCCTTGACTCCTTCATCTCCCAAACACCTTCCCCTAACTTTCCCTCAACATTCCCTGATTTTCACCTAATTTTTGGTTGTGGGTGTCCACATCTGTTTCCATTATCTACTGCTTCTATTTTCTTAAGGATTATGAGACTGTTTAATTTGTTTATGTGATCCTGATTTAATGTTGATAAGTGGAACCTATCAAGAAAAAAAATCATCCATTTATTTTTTATTTTCCAATTTTGTGGAGTACAGGTTTTGGAAGTAATAGCTTATAATTCTTTGAATTTCCTCACTCTCTGCTGTTCTGTCACCCTTTTCATTTCTGATCTTGTTAATTTGGATACTGTCTCTCTGCCTTTTAGTTAGTTTGCTTAAGGGTTTAACTATCTTGTTGATTTTCTCAAAGAACCTGCTCTTGGTTTTGTTGATTCTATTTTTCTCTGTTTTTCTAATATGTTAAATTTAGCCCTGAGTTTGATTTTTCCTGCCATCCACTCTTTTGGGGTATGTTTGCTCATTTTCCTTCTAAAACTTTCAAGTGTGCTTTTATATTCCTACTATGTGGTCCCTCAATGTCTTTATGAAAGCACTTAGTGCTATGAACTTTTCTTTCAGCACTGCTTTCATTATGTCCCTTAAATTTGGGTATGATGTGCCTTCATTTTCATTAAATTCTAGGAAGTTTTTAATTTCTTTCTTTATTCCTTCCCTGATGAAGTGGTCAATGAGTAGAGAGATGTTCAGTTTCCATGAGTTTGTAGGCTTTCTGCTGTTTCTGTTGTTGTTGAAGTCCAGCTTAAATCAATATTGATCTGATAAGAGACAAGGGGTTATTTCAATTTTCATGTATCTGTTGAAGCTTACACCATGACCAAGTACAAGGTCAATTTTGGAGAAGGATCCATGAAGTGTACAGAAGATATATACTTTTGTGTTTGGATGGAATGTTCTCTAGATATATGTTAGGTCCATTTGACTCATGAGGTATCATAATCTCAGTATTTCTCTATTTTGTTTCTGTCTTGGTGATCTGCCCATTGGTGAGAGTGTGGTGTTGAGGTCTCCCACTATCCATGTGTGGAGATTGATGTGTGATTTAAGCTGTAGTCATTTTCTTTTACAAATGAGGGTGCCCTTGCACTTGGGGCATCAATGTTCAGAATTGAGATGTCATCTTGGTGGATTTTTCCCTTAATAAGTATGACGTGTCCTTCCCCATGTCTTCTGACTAATTTTGTTTTATTAGATATGAGAGTGGCTACTCTGGCTTGCTTCTTGGGTCCATTTTCTTGCAAAATCTTTTTCCAGCCCTTTAACTTGAAATGATTTCTATGTTTGTTGCTGAATTGTGTTTCTTCTATGCAGCAGAATGATGAATAATGTTTTGAATCCATTTTGTTAGCCTTTGTCTTTTTATTGGGGAATTCAGTCCATTGATGTCGAGAGATATTAATGACCAATGATTATTAATTTCTGCTGTTTTGATATTGGTTGTTGTAGAATGTATGTGTTTCCCTTCTTTTGGTTTTGGGTTTACTTCTTGTGTTTTCCTGGGAATAGTTAGCCTCCTTGGATTGGAGTTTTCCTTCTGGTATTTTCTGCAGAGCTGGGTTTGTAGAGACATTTGTTTAATTTTGTCTTTTTGTGGAGTATCTTGTTTTTTCTATTGTTATTAAATATTTTGCTGGGTGTAGTAGTCTGGGTTGACATATGTGGTCTTGTAGGGTCTGCCAAATATTTACACAGCCCTATGACTTTAAGAGTCCCTGTTGAGAAGTCGGGGTAATTCTGATGACTCTGACTTTACATGTTACTCGACATTTGACTTTACATGTTACTTGACATTTCTCTCTTGCAGTTTTTAATATTCTTTTTTGCTCTGTATATTCAGTGTTTTGATTATCATGTGGCTGGAGGGTTTTGTTTTGTTTTGTTTTTTTGATCCACTCTATTTTTAAGCTTCTTGTATGTTTATAGGCATCACTTTCTTTATGTTGGGGAAGATTTCTTCTATGATTTTGTTGAAAATATAATCTGGGCTTGGAGCTGGGAGTCTTCCCTTCTTCTACTTCCATTATTCTTAGATTTGGACTTTTCATAGTGTATCAGATTTCTTTAATGTTCTGTGTCTTTAACTTTTTAGAATTAGGATTTTCTTAGACAATGTATTGATTTCTTCAATTGTATATTCTAGGCCTTGGATTCTTTCTTCCATCTCTTGTACTATGTTAATGCTTGCATCTGTAGTTCCCATTCTCTTCCCGATGTTTTCTATCCCCAGGATTCCCTCAGTTTGTGTTTTCTTTATTGCTTCTATTTCCATTTTCAGGTCTTATACCATTTTATTAATTTCCTTCACCTGTTTGATTTTATTTTCCTCTAAATCTTTAAAGGATTTATTCATTTCATTCACCTGTTTTATTGAATTTTCCTTAAGGGAAATCTTCACTTCCTCTTTTAACGTTCCTATCATAATTATGAAGTTTGATTTAAGGTCATTTTCTTGTGCAACAGTTGCATTAGGAAACCCAGGGCTTACTGTAGTAGGATAGCTGTGCTTGAAGGTGCCATAATGTCCTGGCTCTTGTTGATTGTGTTCCTACACTGGCCTTTAGCCATCTGGTTGTGATGACTACTCCTGGCTGTACTTTGTGCAGCACATCTGGATGTTCTTGTGCTGAGAACCTTTGTGTTCCTGGTGCCGAGGACTGATGTAGACCAGGGAAGTCGTGCTAGGACAATAGAGTTCAGGGGGGACAACATAAAGCTCAGGGCAACCCTAGGTGCTGTGGTCGACTCTGGATGTTCCTGGTACAGGAGGCCTGGATGTTGCTGGTAGTGCAGTGGTAGTGTCGGCCTGAATGCTCCTGGTGCATCTGATCTTATGGAGCTCAATGGACATGTGGTACCACAATTAAGCTAGAATTTCCTGGTGTTGCAGGCCTAGGTGATCCTGGTGTAGCAGGCCTGGTGACCTCTAGATATTCCTGAACTTTCAGGACTGGTGACCCCAAATGGATGAGCTTCAGACAATGGATCTGGATACTGGGCATTCCTGAATTTTCAGGCCTGGTGTCCTGGCCTGGGGCCAGTTGGAGCTGGTCCAGAAGCTTTATGCTCCTAGTATATTAGGACTGGTAACTTCACATGCCCCTTAATATCTTTGCTAGGAATCTAAATCATAGTTTCTTGAATGCCAGGTCACCACCTTATCAATTTTACCAATCAAACTATATCCCCAGTTCTGGATTGTATTTTAGAAATACCTAAGAAAATTACTCTATGCTTTTCTGCAAAGTCATTCTAAGATGGGGTTAACCGCAGAGCAGGAACTCATTCTAAATATTTGCTGAGAATCTTCATGACTAAAGGAATAAACAGATCAAGAAATCTCTAGGATTCTTCTTGCTGTTTCTTCCCCTGACCTTGGATGCAATTTAAGCAGCTACCATCTGTTTCTTTCTTTGAGGGGATATATATATATATATATTCTCTTAGACCATGAGTCAAAATAATTTTTCAAGAATTGTTTCTTGTTAGTTTTGTGACCCCAATGAGAGAAGTAAACTAAGATATTGCTTATTACAAACTACCTAATTTTTTTTCTTTCCATTCTATGGAATTGTGAAGCCTTAAGTAATACCATTTCTTTAGATTTAAAGAACACAGTAAATTTTGTAATCATTGATTACATGATAATGTATGATGCACAAAAATTTCTGTCTTTATTCTGTCAGGACAAGAGAGAGCCTGTCCTGTGCATCTCTAGCTTAAACCATACTTCAAAAAAAGTTATTGAATCACTTTGATTCTTACATGAGAGCAGAGGTGCTATCTTAAAATAATATCTTTAGCATTTACATTTTCCCTGATCATAGTGAAACTCTTTAACCATTTTGTCCCTCAATCTATTGATTCTGTAGAGTGGTGAACCAGAGATGGATGTTTTACTGGATAAACTCAAACATATTCATATAAGAAGACATCATCATTGATGGAGGTAGAAACTTTCCTAAGCATGCTCACTTAAAAGTTTATATAATTCCATTTAAATAATGACAAAGTCAAAGATTTTGATTAGAAAATTTGGAATTCTAACGGGCAAAATTTATTCTAAATCATCTAGTAAGAATTAGTCTGGAAAACTCATTATTTGTGCTTAATCCTTATAATTTTCTCTGAAAGATTTTATCTAAAGCAAAAGAAGATTTAAAAAAAAACAAAAACAAAACAAAACAAAAATAAAAGTAACTTTTAAAGTTCTTTGGCTCATTTAAAAGAGCAGTTGCTTCCCAACATCCAGAGTACAAGACAAGCCTTGTCTTTATTACTTCATAGTATTTTCTTTTCTTATTAAATACTACAACAATTTTATTATACATGTTTATGCTCTTCATATTCATTCCAATTCCCATAAATACTAGACTAGCTACAGATCAAATAGTAAAATATATACTTTTGTACTATATATGCTTTTCCCTTCTAGAGGAAAGCTTTTAAGATTTATTATATTATTTTATCTATATTTAAAAATTTGAAATTACTATATGGCCACCATGTGGAATTAAAAATTACTATCTAGTAACTGTCACTGGGATCTCCAGTTGGATTTCCTACAACTTCTCAGTCCATTTACTCTCTCCCCCAACATCATAGACAGGATATATAGAGCATAATGAAGATGATGGAGTTTAAGAAAAGATTAGGATAAGTCTTGAAGGTGAGGGTAGATGATGATCAAAAAGGTCTATTGCATTGATTTACATTTTCAGTGGACTACTTCTAAAGCCCCCAGAACAATCAACTCTATCTTAGGGAGTTTGTTCTGTCCAGGTGATTGACTCTTACAAGCATAGGAAATGCATGTCTTTGTACTTTGTCACAGGTCTCCTGTTATACAGTAATTTTGTAAGATTTGGATTACTGGAACTGGTATTAAATAGTTATCTCTTCACAAATGTCTGGGAAATTCAGTATATCTATTATCCTCACTGGATCAGAGATAATATCCCATTCTCATTCTTCTGACCAGTATAGATCTGCACTGTCCTTGTTTTATAAGATGTTCATTATGTGGAAAGGGTCCAGTCCCTCTAGTATCTGAAGACACGTAAAGCATAAAGAGATTTTTCCCCTACAGCTTCTAAAGCTTTGATGAAGTTATTAGACACAGATGACATAGAAAAACCTCATATAAACTTATCAACAGACAAATAAAACTCACAGAACAGGTTGGAGAATGCCAATTGTGTGATTATTCACCCTTAGGATTGTTTATGGACCTATATACTTCTTTTTCTCTTGAGGAGGGAAAGAATGAATGTTTACAGTGTTGAGGGCTTGAAAATTATTCTAGGGCCTTGGAAAAATTATTGAAGGGTCTTTGGAGACAGTCTCTTTGGAATATGAATGAGCTCAAAAGATGGACCTTACATTTTAAGAGAAGCTATTCAGAAACAGTTGTACTCCTTTGCATTTTTTTCTGAAATAAATTATATTTTTGAGTGAAGGTAGAGGAGGAAGTTCAACTCCTTCTGCAAATAAGGCTCTAAAGTCTCTTTTCCTTGTACTTGGAGAACACTCTTAGAACACCAACAGTATTTATTTACATATGTTAAAGTGTATCATGAAACTAATTAGCCTTTTAAAACCTTTTGTTGGTTCTTTGTGAATTACACATAATGCACCCTAATTCAATTCATGTCCCACTCCCCTTGTACCCACCCTTTACCCTTTCAACCTCCCCAACAACAGAGAAAAAAATCTCATTGTGGAAGCTGTAGTGTGTCACAGTGTGCCCCACTGTGTACCCTTTTATCCATACTTTTTTACTTGCAAATGATCATTGCAATGATTTGCTGGTCTGGTACAAGGCCTCTGGTTTCTGCTAAACTATCAATATAGGAAATTCACTGGGACTCTACTTGGGTATCCTGTTGTTGCCCTGTGTCATAGAGATCCTGTGGATTTAGATCTGTAAAGTGTAGGGAGTTAGATTAATTAAATTAGATTTAGAAAATACTTAAGGGTTTCTGATACAGTCTCTTCACTGCGGGCATGAAGATCAACTTGGCTGTGAGCCATTAGCTTATCAGCTTGTGGACAAACAAGGATGAAGTCAGGTGAAAAGAGGAAACAAACAGGAAAGACTTTAATGGATTAAGAATCAAAGTATCTGGCCTGGCATTGTTTTCAGCTGCTAAGTGGGCAGAGACCAAATTAAGCTGAAACAGGTGCAACAAGGAGAGATCCTATTTAAGGATGGAGCTAGAGGGCCCCCATGATAGAGAGATCCGAGAGTGCAGCTGGAGAAAGTGCTGGTGAACTGATGGCCAGATCTCCCTGAGGAAGAAAGAAGCTGGTGAGCAGAGAAAGCCTCAGCAAGACAGCAAAAGGCCAAGGACTAAACCCTGTGGCTCAGCTTTTGCCTAGAGGGGTTTGACCTGTCTGAACAGTGGTCTAAACAAAACTATGGCTGGCTTTAAGGACTGAGGCAGAGCGGCAGAGGTGCTGATGCGAAGGAAATAAGTTGGCCTAAAAACAGCTGAGGTCTCCCAGAGAGAAGAAAGTCTCCAGCCTTATTTAAGGTGAAACTGCTATAGCCAATTTACCCTGATGAATCTACATCTGAGACATTCCAGAAGAAGGACTGCTAAGTGAGTTAAAGAGTCTACTACAGAAACTGTGTTCCTGACCACTGAGGACCGGCCCTAGAGACTGTATCCTTCTAAAAGGTTAGATACTTGTAATAGTTATCAATAGGTTTAGTGGTTAGGTTAAAGGGTTGTAGGAATTTGTAGGGTTAATAGTTAAGAAATTGTTGGTATTTGTTATATTTGAATAGTTATCAATAAATAAATACTTAATAATTAAAAAAGATTGGTTACAGTAAGGCTGGTCCCTTCATGTACTCCAGCAGCTCATTAATGGAGTAGATGTTGAGGTGAACTAATTCAAAGGCCTGGATCTGGGCCTGAGTAGCTAAGCTGGTCACCTTGCCAGCTCTCCTGCAACCACACCACAGGGTGAGCTTTCCTGCCATGTCCTGGCTGGGCAATCTAGTGCTACAATCAGCAAGGTGCAGAGCCATCTCTCCTGCTTTCATACTCTCATTGTTGACTCATCTGTCCCCACAGTATCAGGACCAGCTCTACTATGATTCTAAAAAGCAAGTGGCAGGACCTGCTCTTTCAAGTGCAGCAGCATACTAGGGACTGGACCACTGCAGCTTTCACACTCTCTGAGGCCAGCTTTCCCCATCTGCAACAAGTAGCAAGGGACAAAGGAGGCAGGAAGGACACTCTCCCTAGTCTACACCACCACAGAACAGACAAGAGGAAGGGCTAGCTCTGCCGTTGGGTGCCAGCTTACCTGGACTTCCACATCCAGCTGTTCTGTTCTGCCTAGATAGCTCTGTTGTGCTGCCCAGGAGAGGAGCAGGGCCTGGATTGGATCTCGGGAGGGCTGTAGTTGCTGAGAGGCAAGGCCGGCTTCCATCTGCCAAAGATGGTGAGGGACAAAGGGGCAGAAGGTTATCTCTCCCTCATCCATTCCACGGCATGAGAGATGAGTGGCAGGACCAGCTCTCCTATGCTCATGCCTTTGGGGCCAGGCTCATCTGTAACCCCCACAATATAAGGGCCGAGATCTTAAGTACAACAGTTGGCTAGATACAGCATCGACTCTCCTGCTATCATGTCCTCAGGTTAGTTTTCCCAAGCTATCCAGGTGAGTGGTGGGGTTAGTTCACCAGGGATTCATAGACCTCACACAATAACGTGCTGTATGGCAGCGGTCCAGATCAGGGATGTCTGCGTGGCCTCTGGTGGTAACAGACCCGGGCTGGTGAAGGTGCATGTACCCAGAGATGGCCGCAGGTAGTAGCACCACAGGCCAGGGCCCCGCCATAGACCCAGATGGCATCACCAGCTATTCACATTTGGCTGTTTCTCACTAACCTCTATTCTCAAGTCCTACCTCTTTTCGTTGTGCCCACATGCTTCTGTTTATCTTTCTCTTCCATTTCTCCACATTCATTTGCTCCTCTTAGTGGGACCCTGGTTAGCTATGCCCTGATCATGCATTATATCATTGGGCAGGGGTCTTTTCTGGCAGAGACTGCCCTGCCCGGGCTCCATGGTGCAGGTCTGGTGGTCATCTGGAGCTTTCTCCTAGCTGGGAGCCGGATTCGAGGGTCCATCTGTCTTCGCTTCACTCCCTCTCTGGGCCCAAGGTTCCAGTGGGGATGCTTCTCGTCTGTGACCCTCTACCTGGTCTGGGAGCTGTGTCAGGGTCTGTATGGCACTGGACTGGTGGTTCCACTCAGGCTATCGGCTGACCGGTTTCCCTAGTGCCTTCCTTGTGATGGTCTCAGGCTTGCTTTTTTTCAGCAGTGTTAGGCTACTAATTATTCAGAGGTCAGAACACTGAGCTCAGACATACCCTCTCTCCCCTCTGCCGCCTACTAACCCACATGTGACACAGCAGCCACCCCTGCAATGCCTCTAGGGGCAACTAATTATCATTATTAAATTTACCAGTCCACTATGGTATCAAAAATTACATGTGAAGATTTACAAATGTTATTCTTGTTACATCTTCCCTACAGTTTGGCCACGTAAAAATAAACCCTTTCTACTGTGCTCAAATGGAGAACTATTTCAAAGTTATAAATAGTGTTTAAAGTGTTCGTGGCTATAGTTCATAAAAAAAAAAAAAGGACTGACTTACTTTAACAGAACACTTTCTAGTGAAATAAGATTTTAAAGCTGAGTATAGCTTGAATAGTTATTAAAAGACATTGAACCAAAACCAAATAGGACGAATTTATGCTTCTGAGTGCTTTACTTTACTGAAAATTTTTCACTCATGTTGAAGCAAGATTGTATCTGCGCTTTTCCAGCTTTGTGTGTCAGGTAAAACATAGCAGGGGGTGAAATGAATTCATCTTTCTGTCTTCAAGTAAACTAAAAGCAATTTTTGTCTTCCCATGTGGTCACTTGAGGTGCTTGTCATGTTCAAACTAATGATACCAGGCACCCTCAGGTTGTTTAAGTATTCATGAAGTAATTAAATTCTCATTAACATATAAATAAAAGAAAACTGAAAACAAGTTTAGCAGGCACCTAACATCTGTTCTAATGCTTTTAAGTATTAAAATTTGCCACACAGAGAAGGAAAAGTGCATTCTGTTCAGGCAAGTATTTTGCATAGATTATTTATAGAAACTGTAATTAAACTGATTTGGCATATTAAAGGAAACTAACAGCAGAGCATTATTTAGATACTTTGTTGGTCTCTGTCACCTAAATAAGGAATTAAAACAGATATGGGAAAAGGAAAGTTACATTTTTGTTTATATTTCAGAAAAAAATTACAAGTCATTGAAATTAATTTCTATCTCACATAAGATGCCTAAATTATAATCTTCAAAAACTTTTATACAACTTAACCTTTAGTCCTTTCTGTTTTACATTGTAAAATCCCTTGGGTGCTTGTCAAAACATTTCATTTATTCCATGAATTTACACTATTCACAAGTACAGATGATTTTATGCATAGAATTTTCTAAATACAAATTTAGAAAGGTGAAGTGGAACAAATTTAAAAGACTGCTCTTCCTGCCAATTTCTACTCATACTCAAGTATTTCTGACTATATGTATATCATAAATGTAAGTTTCCCAAATCTTTCTCATTGCATTTTTAAAAATTAATTTACATTAACTGATGCTATAATTCAGTGATAGACTTCTAGCCTGACATGCATGAGGTCTAGTTAATCCTCTGAACAAAAAAAAAAAAAAAAAGAGAGAGAGAAAATCACTTACTTAATTCAAGGTTATTCCATGCAAAGGGAAAAAAAAAACTACTTAAGTATTTATAGTTCTCAGTCACAATGGATTTCTATAACAAAAGGCAGGTTAAGAAGAGAAACACAAGGAGTATATTGAAATAATTAAAGCCCAGATCATGATATCCTAATTTATAGTTCTGAGGAAAGATGGAAAGAAATATAAATATGAAAGCTATTTGGGAAGAGAGAAGAGTCTTTCATACTCTAGTCTTATTGAAGGATGTTACCCTCTGACAGTCAAGAATATTGGTACAACTAACAGAAATTTTCCTGAATATTGCCTACAAAAATACAAAGTTCTTTGCACAAAGATATATTTAATATAATAATGTCTAAAAATCAATTAACTGTGCTTGAAGACACAGTGTTTATGCCATTTGAGTTCAAATTAAATATTTTCTAAGATGTAAAAAAATTTGAATTACATTTTATAGAATCTCACAAACTAATTCATGTATGTGTTTACTAGTACCTGGAGAAGGACACATGTCTTAAATCAATTTTATCTTAGTTCAACAAGGATTCTTTGTATCATTGTTAACCTATTGTTATAAGTCTATAGTGACCTCCAGTACACCTAGAATTTTTTAAAAGTTCATTATAGACTCTTTAAACATTGTAATTTCAGAAACCACCAATATTTCATAGTTGAGGATTGCTGTGAAATACAGGCATGATCTCTTTAGAAATTCATATGCTTATCTTGAATATATATTTTCCTGTTCTTAGTTTTCTTACTTTTTCTTAATGTTTATACATAAAATTCATTAAATTTTACATTAGTAGCCTTCAACCCTAGTTCATACTGCCTCATTCTGAAGTACTTTTCCATAGGTAATTCAAGATTACTGGACTCTCCTTAGTAGAAATAAATGATAAGGATTCTTCAGGTCATTAAAGCCACCAACAAGGAGGCATATCTCCAGCTTCTAATAGTTATTTGGCTTGCTTAATACTTCGAATTAGAAGGAATTAAAAAGGCTTCAGAAACAAGACATTTCTGACATTTTATTTCGCCCTTGTATTCTGTTACTATAAGGTCAAGAAAATTAGAACTTCTCTTTAAATGATGTAGAAAGACAGCTACCTATTATTCTTGAAATCTCTAATTACAGTGGATTTCTACTTTACCTCCTTGAAGTATGCTATATGGAGAATCAAGTATTCTGAAAAGACAGATATTACTGAGATTTTCCCATTTCTTACCTATGCTTTTTTTTTTTAACAAATCTAGGAATTTCCCCTTGTCTTCATTTGTGAGGTTATTTTATCATATGATACTTTGAATCAATGAGTTCTCTTTTTCACCACATTTACAATAATAATGTTGACCATGTCCTTACTATTAATAATTCCCTCTTTCCATGTTTTTATACCATGAATTTTTTATATATAGATGGGACACAACAAGGAGTACATTAGATTTAAGCTGGTATGTCATTTCAAATTTTGTTCTTCAATAGTGTACTCCCAGAGAAGTGAGAACATATCACAACAGTGAAATTGATTTTCTGAAAACCACTGGATGTTCACTTCAATCTACATATAATAATTTAAGGAGTTTCAGCATAAAAAACTGGTGAGATCTAACCTCTTATTCCCTTCAAGATAAAAAAAGTTATAAAAATATTGTTACTTGTTGATTTCTACACACCAAAGAATTTATAAAATAGTAATATTGAGAGAAAATGAATTTCCTTACAGCTTGACCAGAGGGAAGTGGACTATATCCCTCTTTTTCTGCCCATAGCCCTCTTACAATTGCTATAAAACCATGAGATGCAGCCTAGAATCCACAGGAAGAGAGTCTAATGGATTTATGCATGTGAAGAAGAGAGTATGTATTAAAAGATTCTTTCATATAAATGTAAATTTTACTCATTTTTTTTGTGTGCAGATAAAAGTGGAATCTTAAACTTTTCTAATTTTGAAAGGGGAAAGTACTTAATTTGTGACATATATGATTACCACCAATTTTGTACCTGGAAAAGTTATTTATTCTTTTTTTATAATTTATTTTTTATTTCTTCAAGTTACATCTCAATCACAATCCCCTCCCTACTCCCCCCTCCTGCCCCACACTTCAACCCTCTTCCCCCTCAACCCCCGCCATCCTCTACCCATTTTTTTTAAGTTTAAGGTATATTTTCCCCCCAACAGCTCCCCCTTTCAGTCCAACAAATGGTTCTTTCTCTTATAAAAATAAATACAATACAAAACAACAGAAATAAATAGGCCAGAATTATGAGAGTTATATGGCTTAGCATACATTCCCAATGTCCAATCCATATGTATTTGGCACCTGACTTTAACATGAAAAGTTATTTATTCTTAAGTCTATTCCTCTGACAGTGTGGAAGAAGCATTGACATGTATTAGAAATATTTCTTAGAAATAAGTATTAGCTACAATTCCTGTGTGCATACTAAATATATGATTTGCAATCAACAAACAGATGACATAGGTATACAGCCAAATATGATGGGCACATAGAAGTCTTGAAGAATATCTCCTCACCAGCTAGGGCTTTATTATGGCCTTGGAGAGTATCCCGTATCGTGCCAGGGATTCAGCACTAGATGATAGTTGCATTTAAATAAACTATGGTACTTTTTAGTTAGTTTTTCCATAATGATATGACCCGTCAAAAAGTACATGACAATGTCCAGTTATTGTCATAAACCTGTAAAAAAAACATGGGGTCCAGAAAGAGAACTTTATAAACAAAATCACTCCATCCTCTGAAATCACCCTATAAAGAGGGCATCCTCTACAAACAGAAGGAATCACAGGAGAGGTAGATTGTCCTGTCAAGTCTTAAGGCCTTTTTCAGGACCGAAATTTAGAAGTAGGACTAAAATGAGTTCTAATGAGACCATAGATTTACCATCTGCTTAATTATGCATACCTTTTAGCGCCATCAAAATTTTCCATCTATTTATAACTAAAGCTTCTGGCAGTACTATAAAAATGGCTTGAGATTCTTGTTCTACATCTTTCTAAATTTCCATTTGGGTTAAAAGATATTCAATCAATTCTAGCATTATTTTGTTTGTAATGTTTTGGAGAGAGTGACTAGACTTGACAAGCAGAAGCATGTAATTTTACTTGAACTTCTGTTTTTACACTATAGTTAAAACACAAAGGATCCATTCATTGGGACTGGTATACTCAACTCTACATTCTGATTGGTTATGATTTTCTGTAATAGTCTCTGTCTGTTGCAATGATCACTTTCCTTAATGAGAGATGAAGTGCTTATCTGTGAGTACAAGGAAAATTCTTGTGAGGGATTCACCTAAAATGAATTGCAGAAAAAGTAGTAGAAAGATTAAAGGAGTCAAAGGATTGAAGAATTTACTCTGAGACTTTGTATCCTAGTGACATCAGACTCTATCCATAGTCTTTGTGCCACATTGGGAGCCATATGTAGAAAAAAATTAAATTAATTAACAGTATTTAGGTTATATTTAATTGGTTGGCAGCCGTTAATTCTTAATCCACCATTATAAATGAATACACAGAGACCTGATGTGGATTTTAACAAGCTTTGGCCTGAGTTGAGCAATCTTGGTCCTTCTAGGCTAGCTTGTAATTCTGTTACCCAAATATGACCCCATATATACATACGTCCCCTTGGACTGACATTCTCCACGCTATGTCGATGTTCCTGGCCATGTAGAATAAAGTTCTTTTTTCTAAGCCATGGGATGTGTCCTCCTTCTTCCTGCTGCTGCCTGGAATCTATTAATGCTCTGTCTAAGGCACAGGCTTCCTGTTCTAATTTCAGGAAGTCCCACCTTTCTCTGTCTTTGCCCAATCTCAGGCCTCAGCATTTATTTAACCAATCAGAGACAATGTAACAGACAGCAAACAGGACCAAACACTACCATATCAATTCATTTCTTTTGTCTAATAAAAAGGCTAAAATTTTTCAACTCATATAGTAAAAACAATAAGAGCAAATATGAAACAATCAGGAAAACCATATATAAAAGTTATGTACATAACGTTTAGCCTATTTATTTTAGGCAATCTTGAAGAAGAAGAAAAATCATCAATCTATCTTGGTGTGTCTCAAGTTCTGAACCTAAATAATTTCTATTTTATACTATATTTATATGCCTAAAGATTTTATTTAGACTTGAAAATATCCTTTTAAATCCAAACAACCCAAGTTCAATTGAAATTTTACAACTATTATGCCTTCAACCCCATCAAAGACATAAGAAGGGATAAAGTTATTATTTGAGTGAGTAGGAATGATAGGAGATCAGCTTTCAAAAAGAAATATGACAGTTTGTTGCCTAGACAGTCCCAAATACCTCTCAATATTGTTGGAGCATCACCTTCAGCTTTCTGACCAGGCATTTTTCACAGACTAAATCGTGCAGACGGAAATAAGAAGGATTTTCCCATTCTGTTTCTGCAGAATCAAAACATTGACTTATCTGCATTTAAGCTCTGGTTCGTCTTTAGACTGTATATAGTCTGTTGAGAGATCAGGGTGCATTTTTGTCCAATAGGAATTATCTCTGATGGGAGAATTATTTTTGATGCTCATTGCCTTCTTCCAAGTCAAATGGGAACTGTCAGGAGCTGACTGTCTTAAGTCAAACAGTTCTTAAAATAATAAAAATTCTTTAAATGCCATTTTCTGTATGTCTCTGAGGGTTTTGAAGACAACTGTCAATTTATTTATAAATGTATCTATCATCTATCTTCTATCTATCTATGAACAACCTGTATATTTTAACCATTTACTATCTGTTTAACCTATTAAGTCTATTTTGTGATAAATTAAAACTAGTATTTGACATGACCAGAAGCTCAACTGGCCAGTCACTTGCATTATCCAGACTCCTAAATAGATTGCAATTGCAACCCATAAAATGATCGAAAGCAATCATGTACTTTTAAGTGATTTGTATAGGCACAAACCTTATATAAGAGTTTAAATATATGTAATATGTGTCTAAATATAAAATTCTATACCAATGAATCAAAATTTAACCTTATTTTTGGATCAATATACAAAATTCTATACCAATTTATTGAAAGATAACCTTTTTGAAAATAACAATAGTTTGAGTTTCAGAGCAGATTCAATAATCTATCCTTATATCTTATCATTTCTATATTATATACATATATTACCCCTTTTTTTCTTTTCAAATCTTCCCCCCCATATAAGAGAGAAAGAAGGATAGACAAAAGAAAAAGATATCTCCAAGTCTAACTTTCTATACCTTGCTTAACAAGACCATATAACAATGTGTAACAATTCCCCCTAAACAACATCTATCATCCACCCACTTTTGGGAATGGGATGTCGCTCTCTTAAAACTGCTTCCTGCTGAATTAGGATGCAGTAAACCTGTTTGGGGGCACAAATAAAATGGGAATAAATGCTTAATCAATTACTAGTAACATTTGTTGTCTAGTCTCTATGTCCTCAGCAATTTGAATGTCCTGAGCAGTTTGTAGTCTGATGCTGAACTTTGGGTAGGAAAGTTCAGGGCTTTATTGAAGTCCTGTATGGAACAGTCTGTGAGGCTGGGCCATCTCAGCAAGCTATTTGAAGTTGTTCTGGATGCAGATTTTGAAGGAAACATCTGTTGAGGCAGTCTATGAGGCTGGATCATAATTTCTCACAAGTAACATATAGTTCTGCAATTACCAAAATGTTTTGGATGTGCAGGATGCGCAAATCAATTACGGAATATTTGCTGTTCTTTGAACAGAAGAAAGACATTTGTAAGTCTCCATTTATGCCATAAAAGGAAGGTATGTAATAGTATTGCATCTATATGCTATATATAATCTATTTAAAATTAAAAATATACCATAAGACTGTATGGAGTTTAAGTATTCTCCTCTACAGTTGACATAAATTTGTTAATTGATTAAAGCAGGTTTATTCTATTTTGTTCTGGCTTTCTGTAGATTAGGTTGGCCTCAAACTCAAAAGTGACCTATCTGTCTCTGTCTTTGTCTCCCACATTTTGGGATAAAAGGTATGCATTTATATATTTTTACTTTCCTTTTCTCCTTTCTTTGTATATTTAATTTCTATGTAGATATATCTATCCTTATTGAGACAGGGTTTCTCTTTGTAACTTGGGCTGTCTTGATTTGATCTATAGAGCTCTTTAGATTTAGATTGGCCTCGAACACACAAGGAACCTGTTTTTTCCTTGTCTCCCAAGTTTTGAGATCAAGGTATGAACTTAAATAATTGAATTACCCTTATTAAATAATAACATTAATTAAACCATTTTGTATTAGTTTGAGTTCCAGTTCTCCCATGAAAACCCCATTCTTAAAGAGATTGGTGTAGAATAGCATAATATGCTATTTTATGTTAGATTTTCTTAACTGTTGGCTGTGGGAGGCATGCTGTTTGCATGTTCTTCCCCAGCCTAACTCTGGGTCCTTACATTGCTTAACAGAATCTCTCTCTCTCTCTCTCTCTCTCTCTCTCTCTCTATCTCTCTTTCTCTCTCTCTTTTTGAGATATGATTTCTCTGTGTATCCTTGTCCTGGACTCATTTTGTAGACCAGGCTGATCTTGGTGAAGGTCAGGGATCCACCTGCATTTGTTTCCCAAGTGCTGGGATTAAAGGGGTACACCATCATGCTCAGTGATTAACATATCTCCTTCAGGGAAAAATGTCTCTTGAAACCAGTTCTCCAGTGGGAGCCCCATACCTGAGACTGGCTTGTGACCCCTTTCTCTTTACATAGATTTAAGATTATGTACATTTATTAATTAGATCAGTAAGGACATTATTAAACTTAACATCAAGGAAAAAAATGTGTTATTTTTTAATTCTAGACTGTCTTTAGTAAGCCTTATCTTATCAGCAGGGTTCCCACTCTGCCTCCATTGTTTAAACCAGGCTAGTGTAGAATCCAGAAATCTGCTTGTTTCTTCCTCTAGTGTGATGGGATTAAGTGATTAAGGGCATGTGCCAGTACCACGCTGCTGAAATATTTCACTTAAATCCCAGATATTAGTAACTCTGTAATCCAGAGAGCAACTTTGAACTATAGTGACAATTCTAAATCTTCCCAAAATCTTCAAAAAGCTCTTATGTTTTAGCAATGGAAAACCAGAAAAATATCCTTTCTACCTCCTGATATAGGAAAATCAAAGCCATATAAACAAAAATCGAGCAAAGAAACAACATTCCAAAAGCCTTGGTATGTCTAACCATGCCATCTCATGCTGCAATTAAAGCTGGGTTTGTTATTCCTTAAAATCTACTTGTGACTGTATTTCATTGGCAGATACTTCCCAGAAAGCCCTGAAAAGCACCTCATAGCCAGGGAGCTCTTAGCTCCAGCTGCCATCAATTTTGTATTATCTATTGGGAAGGACCTCCTTCTTTCCTCCATTATCATTGTTGGCAATTTATCATTCCCTCTGTAAATTCTTTCCTTTAAGACTATCCTAGTCTGAACTTTATCAAAAAAGATACACAGAACCACAATTGTCAGGGTAAAAATCATTTGCATGCTAAGAGGAACAAACTCAATTGGAATACAAATGTATTGAGCCATTATAAATTCCTCCATTTTTAATCTAGGCGATTAATTCTGCTCTCAAATTCTGTTTAGAAGGCGGCCAGTTTTTAAGTATGTAAGGAGAGCTAAGCCTTAGCTCTCCAAGTTTGCTGCAAGGCAACAGCTTTTGTTAAGGTAGCCGCACCTTTGAAATGCATTTGTCCATTTCCCTGCTCTTTGGCTAGGAAACCACCTTTTTCCCAGACCTTCTCACACTGTAAGCATGGATTCTAATTGCCTTAGTTGGGCGTCATATGTGAAAAAGAAAATTAATTAAATTACGTTGGGTGTCATTTGTAGAAATAATTAGTTAAATTGTTTAACAGTATTTATATTATATTTAATTGGTTTGGCGGCTAATCCTTAACCATCCACTACAAATGAGTACACACAGACACCACATGGATTTTTTACAAGCCTTGGCCTTAATTGCGCAATCTTGACCCACCTAAACTAGCTCTTAATTCTATTACCCAAATATGACCCCATATATACATACATTCCCTTGGACTGCCATTCTCCATGCTATGCGGATATTCTTGGCCATGTGGAATGATGTTCTTTTTTCTAACCCGTGGTGTGTGTCCTCCCTCTTCCTGCTCCTGGCTGGAATAAATTAATCCCCTGTTTAAGGGACAGGCTTCCTGTTCTAATCTCAGGAATTCCCACCTTTCTCTATCTTTGCCCAATCTCAGGCCTCAGCATTTATTTAGCCAATCATAGACAATGTAACAGACAGCAAACAGGACCAATTAACATTTAGAATGCTTAACACTGCCACATCAAAGTCTCACAAGATTAACTGAATAAATGGACAAGGATGACACAAAGAAACATTCCAACGAATGGGGAAATGCCCACAATGTCTCAGAACTACACAGAATTACTATATGAAACTGAGGAAAAAGGTGATCCTCCCAGGGAAGAATACACCAATTCATTCTCCCAAGCCAAAAAGTCTGTCCTGATATGGTTTTCCTTTCCTCAACTCCTCCTTGATTTTGTGTTTTCTCCTAAGTTTCTACATAGATTTACTTCGTTAATTTATTTGTTTAGTACTTTGTTTGCATGTATATATTTATACCACTTGCATGGGTGGTATTTGCAGAAGCTATAATAGGGCATTGGACTAGATGTTTGGATGGTTGTGATATACTTCGATGTAAATCCTGGGAATGGAACCAAGATCCTCTCCAAGAGCAAGTGAGCTTTATGACTGAACAGTCTTTAAGCCCTTATGTGTCTGTTTGTAATCAAAAATCTTCCTGTGAGATAGCATTCTCAGGGTCCTTTAACTGGTGTAGAATAGCATGTCATCACTTAGTGCAAGAGATTTTATTTATATCCCATTCTATTATTCAATGATAAAGTTCGTACAGTTGATTTCACAAGCTGCTAATTATGAGGAAGGGGAACCTTCACCAAAGACTTTTGAGCTTCCAAGTATCTTACCTAGAAATAATCCCTATCAGTGTGGATGCCCCCTGATACTTTTCCTAAAGCAATTGCCTCTAAATCTTCATTCAGTACTAAACCTTTACTCTTCCATGTGCTAAAGAGAGCAATATATTTTCTGTCTTTTAAACTCCATTTCCTGGTAACAGAAAAATAGGCAAACACCTTTACCACACCCACTTCTTACAAGTTCTCAACTAAAGAGTTTTTTTTGTATTTTAGTATATCACATCTGGATTTTCACAGTAGTTAAAAACTATGTGGCTCCACCATAATAAAAGTAAAAAATATTATTGTTAAAAAACATAAATGTTACAAAAGGGAAAAAACTTAAATTTATAACAAATAGAATCAATTTAAACTAACTTTCATGTTTTATTTTGTAATTTTCTTATATAATATCACTATCAACTTCTCAAATTTGATACATAATTCAAGGACAATGAGCCAATATTTTGTAATTTTCTTATATAATATTACTATCAACTTCTCAAATTTGATACATAATTCAAGGACTATGAGCCAATATTCTTTACTATAAAATAAAGTAAATACAAAACAAAACAAAATCACAACAAGCAAGACATGAACAAAGGTTTAAGGAACATTTTTCCAAAGAAAACTACAAAATAGCCTGTAACTTACAACTTCCACACTGTTTCTTTAAACTTATTGAAGCCTGAGAAGGATAGATATATCCGAGAAAACAGGAAGCGCAGAGCCAGCAGCTTCCAAAACTTAGAAATGACAGACAACTGGCTGCCTGGACAGTCCCCATTTTCTCTCCATACATTACAGCATCTATCTTTAGCCTTTTGGCCCAGTATCTCTGACAGACATTAATTGCAAAGCAGGAATTATGAAGGACTTGCCTACCCTGTCTTGGCAGAGCTAGGCTGTCAACTTAACTGCTTCCAAGTTTTGTCCTTTTCAGACAGCAGTCTATCTACCGTTGAAGGTAGGGCTTTCTCTTGCTCAGTGACAAGCTTGCCACTAAATCAGCTATCTCCAAATGGAGATTCTTCAATGCCCATCATCTACTTGGAGTAGAATTGGGGGGGGGTGCTGTCAGAAGCTGACATGTCTCAATATCAAAAAAATCTTGAGTTAAGAAAACATCTTTGAATGTCATATTCTACAGATCTCTTGAGGTTTTTGAAGACCACCTAACTATCTCCATATATTTGGATAAGCAAATATTGCTTGTTTCTTAGCAACCTGATTTCTGATTAACTTAGAAAACATCTGTGATACACTATGCTCGTACCTAACAAAATGACATGTTTGAATGACTATTAGTTTGCATTTTTAATTATCCTAAACAGTTGAAGACTAGATAGTTATAGTCTCACAATTAAATTTTAAGTTGTTTAGGAATTAAACAAATTCTAGGTCTAAGAAGACATTTTAAGTTGGTAATATAAGTTAGGATGGAAACTGAGTTAGGTATAGAACTTTAAACTCATTGAGATAGATAGACAAAAGAATATTAATATCAATTGCCAAATACATATGGACTGGACATTGGGAATGTGTTATACCCTATAATTTTCATAATTGTGGCATAATTGTTCTTATTGTTTTGTAGTGTATTTACTGTTATAAGAAAAAGAGCCTGTTGGACTAAAATGGGGAGCTGTTGTGGAGAAAAAAGATACACCTTAAATTTAAAAAACCAACAGCAACAACAAAAGCAGGTAGGAGGGCGAGGTGGAGAAGGGAGGGGACTTTGAGTGAGATGTAACTTGAAGAAATAAATAAATGTTAAAAACATTAAAAAAAAGAAAACTACAAAATAGGATGGATAAATAAAACCAAATCTTGAAGGTAGGATCTTTTGCACTAACATTCATTCCACTAATGAGTAGACCTTTTAAAAATAATAATGTATTTTTATTAACTCTTAGAAAATTTATTATAACATATTTTGATATTCACCTTTGACTCTTTTCCCCAATGCTATCCACTACTGTGTGTCCCCTTCCCTCTTCTCTGTCTTACACACTCACACACACACACACAGAGAAAGATAGAATAGACTCTCTTGCAGCAGATATTTTGGACTTCTGGCTGTTAGAATTTTTCTGAGCTCTCTTCCTTGATGTATAGGACTTACTGTATATGTATTAATTATGGGCATGAATTCTATTGTCAACTGACCTCTACCCTCTACATTTTGATTATCTGTTTTTTTCTGCAATGATATCCATCTATTTCAAATATAAACCTTTTTGCTGGGGCATGAAAAAGATTTATGGATGAACTATTAGTACTCAGTTAGAATTTATCCATATTTAGGAAACTGGCTATGATAAGGTCTCCTGTAAGGTCCATGGCTTCAACAGCTATGGACAGTTAGTTTAATTTGTAGTGCTATGCATGAACTATTTCCTATTGATTGATCAGGCCATAACTCCAATTAGGTAATTGTTGGTGTCTCTTTGTATATATGTGCCATTGTTACATTTTTCATGTTGTTCATTGATGTGGGTCATTGGTGCTAGAGATTAATATTAATAATGTAGTTTATTCTTTGGGAGCTCTCTAACACCTTCTTTAATTATGAGAGTTAGTTCTCAGGAATCTAGGTCAATTCCACATGATTCCTTCAAATACTACATTGGAAGAATGTGACATATTCAGCAATAGAATTTGTTTGTTTACCTTGTTTTCCCAGATCAGCCAAGGACAATGGAAATATCCTACACTGTTTTGGGAAGTCTCTTCAACTCTTCTAACAAACAGCTTTAAAGAAGGTTTCCCACCCATGCCTGACACAAAGTTTCTGTTCAATAGTCTATAAGTTGTGGGACATTATTGTCTGCTCAGTTGTCTTAATTTCAGATATAAATAACATATACATTCATACCCTGGGCTGTTTTTCTCTTTTCTATATTCATGTTCCTGGCCATGTGGAATGATGGTTTTCCATTTATTCCATGGCACATCTACTCCCTCCTCCTCTAGGCTTCTTCCTGTCATCTTCTTTGGTCCTCAAAAGCCCAACATCATTTTTCCTGACTACCTCTCTTTTACCCACCCAGGGTGAAGCATTTATTCAATTTATTGACTTTAAGTTAGGTAAAACAAGGTTTATACAACAAAGACAGATATACATGACCAGACCTTGAGACCAGTAATTACAATAGAACAAGTAGCTTTCAGATCACCTTAACATATACATTATATATAATGTATATATAAAATATATGTAATATATATATTTGTGTGTATATTTAAATATGACATTTTATATTTAGATGATACTGATTGGTATCAGCACACAAAAATATTATGTGAAATGTACATTTTAATTATGAACTTTTAAAACCATAGTGACATTTCTTTTATTTAAAAGACACATTTATCTCATGTTCATGTGTGTTTTGCCTGAATGTATTTCTGCACATCAAGTGTGTACCTGGTGCCTACAGAGACCAGAAGAGGGCTCAAAACTGCTGTGACTTTGGAGTTACAGATAGGTGTGAGCTGAAATGTGGGTACTTGGATTGAACCCAAGTCCCATGGAAAAGCAGCCATTGCTCATCTGAGGAATTTTAATTGCCTCCATAAAGGAATTTTCAATGATTTATTGCATTTGAAAAAAAATAGTTATTCAAATGACAAAGATTATTTAATTGAAAAAATGATTTTCAGTCAGTTAAATCACATCCTTAGCTAATTTTTGTTTCTTACATTCAGGTTTTAAGAAGAATTATCCTGAAGCCATTTCTCCCTACGCATCATATCTTATCACTTTCAACAGCTTCTTCATCAATATACAAGTATGTCCCTTCTTCATCAATATACAAGAGTTGGGATTCATGAACCTGAGATAGATTTTGTAAGGATCTTTAGCTAATTTAACAAATTATCTTTAATTCCTATGTTTCTTATTTTAAAATTATTTTTATACTTATTGGTATCTTGGGGTGTGTGCATATGCTACAATGTACAATCAGAGGACAAGTTGTAGAGTTGGATCTGTTACTTCAGCATGTGAGTACCACAGATCACCTCAGATGGTCAGTCTTTCCAGAAAGCTCCCTTATGCCCTGAGCCATCTTGCCAGCCCCTGTGCTTCTTCTCACTAACTTCCTAGTACCAATTTTGATTCTGCACCTTGGCTATTGATGGCTATTCATCTAACTTGTACTTAAAAATGAGTATACTTCTATGCTCATGTTCCCCTAATATCATAGCCTTGAGCAAACTCTCATTTTCAAACAACTTAGCTATTATTTAGCTCTGTTTTGTCTTTGATACAGGATTTTTCCCCTATTTTTAAAAATTCTTTTAAATTAGATCCAGTATGAAAGTATGAATGATTCACTGACATTTAAAAATTGACAATTTAAACTATTTTCTTTGGCATTTTAAACAAATTCTGTTGTCTGATATGATGTGTAGTCATTTCCTAATTCATTATGCTTCTTCAACCCTACTTACAATTTATGGAAAAGAAAAAACCTATTACTGTTTCCTCAGGATCATTCGTAATTTATTTCAAGCCAAAATTAGTTGCACTTTTAAAAAGAAGTAGTTCATTCATTCCTTGAGTATTTCATTAAATCTTCCACATATAATTCAGTGTGTGTGTATTTTCCTGGCATTGTAAAATTCTTATTTGAAATATTTCAGTTCAAACAAGAGAAATTGTGAATGGTAATGCAGATTAATTGTAGAGTGCATGTGCTCTAGACGTCAGCTAACAGTATAAGAGAGCACCATAAACAAATACAGCAAAAATGAGTAAACTCTCCCAGTGAGGACTGAATGTCTCAAATCTAATTGTCTAAAGACAGTGTCCTCTCAGAAAGCTCTAAGGGAAAATCTTCAATTTCTCCTTCTAATTTCTCGTGAATTCAACCATTCTTTTTTGAATTCGTTTCATCCCATTTCCTGCCTTTCTTTATAAGCTGGTCCCTTGTCTCTTTCTGTTTTTTTAATATTAGAATTTTTATAGCATGATTAAATCATGCTAACTATTAAGAACAAAGGTAGTTCATTCTATTATTCTTGTTCATGCATACATTTAACATTGATTTTATCACCTACATTACCATATTATTTGTCTCTATTTCTCTTCCTCTTAACTCCATATCCCTACATTTTCCTTAACAGGGAGTTCTCCAGAAAGAAAATAATGACCAGGAACTATATCAAAAAATATTCATTGTCCATAACAATTACCTAAATGCACATCAAACATCTTTGAGACTTCATGTTACCCTGGTCATAATAGGAAACATCGTCATCAACAAGAGCAAACCAAGAACAAATAATGGAGTAAGTGTTAGGAAAAGAGAGCCCTCATTCACTATTGGTGAGATGGGACACAAATACAGCCTCTATGAAAATCAATGTGGAGAAATTTTAAAATACTAAAAATAATTATTTTTCATATGGTCTAGCCATGCCACTCCTTGAAACATGCTCAATGAACTTGACTTTATTTTCCATAGATATGTGCTACCTAGGTAAAAAATATACTTATAATAGCTAGGGAATAGAAACAAACTAAATGTTCTCCAATTGATAAATAGACAATAAAATGTGGTACATATGATCTATGGAAAAGTTGTGAACTTTGAGGGTAAATTTATGGAACTAGAAATGATAATATTGACTGATATAACCCAGACCCAGAAAGGCAATGTTGCATGTTTTCTCTCATTATAGACACTTAGTTCCAAGTTTATAGATATGAGTACATATCTTTTATTAACTGTAAAAACTAAGAAAGTTAAAAAAAAAAGACTTGGGCTTAAGGGACAATAAAGAAGGGTATAACAGGGTGGAAATACTCTGATCAGTGAAATGAGAAAAAAGGTGGTGGGCTCTAATGAGGAAGTAATATGGAAATAAATACAAGAAAAGGATGAATTAAGGTAAAATAACAGAAGAAGTTTGAAAATTTCAAAAGAAATACTACTATTAACTCTTTACCTAAAAAAAAAACAAAATAAAATCAAAAGTATAACACTTGTAGTCTTTTTATACATACATATACATATGTACATATATATGTATATATATACACACATATATATGCAGTTTTGATGAAAATTTCACATCTGTTATGACAATGCTCACTCCAACAGCTAAAGACATCCCAAGAAAAGCCTCCAAACTAAAAATGAGAAGGCCTCTTGTGATTTTTGTTTTTGAGTAAGGATTATCAAAGACACTCTCAAAATATACAGGATATTAGTATTGTCCTTGGTTTCCCTGCAGAGATGGAAGTTAAGTCTCTATTGCTGAATATACCATGTACTATAGACATAGGGTCTGAAGACCATTAAGATAGAACTAACCCGAATGCTTCTTCGCTGAAGACCAGTTTTCATGATACTAAGCAACTGAGAAGCAACTGATATCCTATTCATCTATAACACCTATGAACCACAACCACCAGAATAACATGATAACTCTTACTGTAAGCAGTGGCATGCATATCTTGAGGATTAACCAACAGCTCTCTAATTCGACATAAGACCTGCTCATCAAGAGGAAAATTGTCCCTGGTACTGTAAACTAGTCAGGACTAAGGAAATCATGGGTCTTGGAGATGAACCTACAAATTCCACTTCACAAAACTAACATAACCTCTAACTATATTCTAAATATCTACACTTATTCCCATTGATTAGTATAGTCCTCACTAATAATCAAGGAAATCTCTTTTTTAACATAAGGAAAATATTAACAAATCCTTCAACTTATCAAAATGAAGAGTTGCAAAATCCAGTTCCAACTGGATAGATTAGATAGATTCACAAAGCAATTCATAAACCGAAGGATCAGGAAACATTGTAGAAAAAGAGGTAGAATGATTCTAAAAGTCAGACGAACAGGAAGTTTGTTCACATATTGTGTCTCCTATGATAAGAAGCTATACCATAAAGTTTCATCAACATGACAGTGATGGGGTGGTGTTAAGCATTCTAAATGTTAATTGGTCCTGTTTGCTGTCTGTTACTTAATTGACTCTGTTTTTGGTTAAATAAATGCTGAGGCCTAGAGATTGAGCAAAGACAGAGGTAGGCAGGACTAGGAGCTTTTATAGAGAGACAGAGCATCTTGGGAAGAAGAAGGTTGCTGGAGAAGAAGCCAGTAGTAAACAAGGAAGACATGCCATGGGGTAGATTAAAAGAGATCCTTCCATGTGGCCTGGAACATCAGCTTAGTGTGGAGAATAATAGTCCAAAGGGACATATGTATATATGGGGTTATATTTGGGTAACAGAATTATGAGCTAGTTTACATGGGCTAGGATTACACAACTCAGGCCTAGGCTTGTTAAGATCCACTCAGTGTTTTTGTGCATTCATTTATAATGGTGGGCTAAAAATTAACACTGCCAACCAATTAAATATAGTATAAACACTGATTAAATCATTTAATTAGTTATTTTTTTTCTGCATGACAGTTTAAACATGAGCTGAACAAGTACATAAATAATAGCCATGCCAATAGAGTGTATAGGGAAAGATCAGGAGGCCTCAACCCCATACAAAGAAATAGAAACATCTAAAAAATGCTGAGAGGAGAAATAGTCTTCTTCTTGGAGCATCACATTGGTTACCCAATGGTCAGTCCTGAAAACATACAAAGAAGTAATAATATATGAATTAAGCATATATATATATACCACCTATTCACACTGTTGCTACCTTTTGAGCAAGGACAGAGTACCTGAGACCTATACTGAAGGTAGGATGGTGTCACTAACGTGGATCCTGCGCCTGGATGCACTGCCCAGCCACAGGATCACCCTGACTCTGGGAAACCACAGGATATCAAGATAAGTCCTAGAGATATTCCAACCTTTTCCTTGCCTCAGAAACCTTGAAGCAGATCAATGTCTCATTGTACTAAGTATTAAGTATTTGCATCTTTCCATAAGACCTGCCCCATTTCTTTAGTTGTTCTGGAGATACTGTGAGCTCTGTGGGCATATCCTATGCTGCTGCATCTCCCAGTGGATTCTCTGAGCAGGGGGAGGGGGCCAGGGAGGCATAGATTAAGTGGCAGCATGTAAAGCTGTTCTACCAACATAATATACTGGGTAAGGCACAGCAGGTTGCAATGACACTTTAATAAATGAATGTGTGATAGGGAGATGGGAAAGGTGGCAGAATGAAGCAGTTCACTCAGGTGAAAAAAGTGGAACTAGAGACACAGTGGCATCAGTGACATATATGAGAGTCCAGCCTCAGCAGACAAAGGAGCTTACTATTGCCAAGCAGGGCTAGTCTTCAAGCTGCAGGAAGACTTGGGTAATCACTATGCCCCATGCTCCCTTCACCCCTTTACCATTTGCTAAGCAGGTGCCCTAGCTCAAACTCAGCATGGAGCTGCCTCTGTTCACCCTGCTGGGGCTGGGGAGGAACATGATGGTAGTCCCCTTTGGTACCTGAAGTGCAACCAGCTTCTAGAGCAGTGTAGTGAACAGCAGCCTGCAGCTCACATAGGTACTGCCCCAACAGGCTTTACAACCTCAGGATCACCCTGACTTGGGGCAACAAGACATCCAAGATGAAGAATGGTTCATTTTTTAGATTAAGCCTTCTAGAAAGACATGGTTCTTGATACCATCAGAAGCCATGTTAATGTCTGTGATCCATCAGGGTTGAGGTTGACGGCCATGATCTGAGCTGCCACTAGAAACCATGTTGTTGGTCACAATCTTTATTATTCATGTATATGACACCGGAAACCATGTGGAAGTCCAAGAATCCTGCTGCTGATGTCTGCTATTGGCAATGAAACTTCTTTTGCACTGGGTAACTGAAGATAAGAGACATTGAAGGCTTCTCTGACAATCTCTCCCCACTCCCATTCCTCCCACCTAACCATGCAACCTCCCCTTCCCCACCAAAAAAAAAAAGAAACTGTCAGGATATGGGCAACCCAAGTTGTACTTGAGTTTTATATTGTTTTGTTGTTTGCTTGTTTTTTGTGGCAGGGAGTAGTGGAACGAGGGTGGGAGAGTGGACCAGGGAGGAAGGGGAAGCAAATATGATTAGGTGCATTGTATGAAGTTCCCAAATAATTAATAAAACTATTATGTTCAGGGGGAAAGTTCATAAGTTTAGTCTTTTAATCATGTTCCAGGGGTTTTAGATATTTTGTTCACAATTTCTGTGTTTCTTTATTACTATTTTAATATTGTCTTCAAGTCTTGAAATTTTTTATTTTTAAGATTTTTATTTGTAATATTTATATGTTACTATTTGTTAAACTATATCCTTATTGAATTGTTTTTCAAGCATTATATTAGTTGCCTTTATTCATTCTTTTTTCTGTATCAATTTAATCTTCCTTGGCTCCTATTTTATAAAATGGAGGGGCATGTACATGTGCACATACATCCATGTGTGTGTGTGTGTGTGTTTACCTATGGGTATGTACATTTAGAATGCAAGGGACAGCTCTAAGTGTCATCTGCACAAATGGTGTTCACTTGCTTTGAGAGAGAATCTCTCATTGTAGCTGAGCACACCATTTAGATTAGAAAATCTGACCAGTGAACCTGCAGAATTCTCCCTTGTTTGCCTGACTATCCTGAGGATTATCCACATATACCACCATGCTTGTCCTCTTTACATGAATTATCAGTCTTACAAATGTCCTGTGGTGTTTAAGCCAGGCATGTTACTAACTGAGCCCTGCACCAACCCATATTGATGTTCTTGAAATCATCCTTTAGAATTCATTATCTGACAATTTTAGCCACTTAAAGTTTGGAGTCAAGTTCAAGACATTCATACTAAGAATTTACTAAGAAACCAGTTTATTTTGATTTTTTATTAATTTATTCTCTCATATTACATGGTAACTTTTCAGCAAAATTTACCTACTGGTGCTGTAGTGGCACAAGTATTATCAAAATAAACAGTTCTTTCAGATTGGAATTGACGTCTACTTCACACAAAGTATATTCTGTAAATTTCAGACAAAAATCTATAATGGATGAAGTAATACAACCTAGATAGAAAATTAGTAATGTTATTTAGGTTAATTGGCCTTTATTGACATAATATCTCTCCTGGTTTGCATTCTCTATTATAAACATCATAATCTAAAACATGAGTAGGAAAATTGTTTGGCTTACAGTTCAACATTATATTCTATTATTGTGGAATTTCAGAGCAGGAAATGAAATAAAAACCTAGAGGCAGGTACCTAAGCAGAGACGAAAGAAGGATACTTTTATTGGCTTGCTCACTATGGCTTACTGAGTTTGCTTCATTATACAACTTATGATAACCTTCCTAGAAGTGACACTACCACAGTGGGCTGACCCCTCTCAGATTAATCATTAATTAATAAAATACAACCCTGTGGACAGAGGGCACTATGATGGAGATGTAATTTGATGTAATAAATAAACATTTTAATAAAAAACAAGAAAAAAAAGAAAATACAACCTATATGTCCCTCAAACGAAGAGTGGGTTAAAAATACTGTGGATTTTTTAAAATACATTTTACATTTACACAATGGAATACTACTCAGCCATCAGAAACAAGGAAATCATGCAATTTGCTGCCAAATGGATGGAACTAGAAAAACTCATCCTGAGTGAGCTAACCCAAACCCAAAGATGCACATGGCATGTATTCACTTATAACTGGATTTTAACCATATAGTACAGAATAACTATTCTGCAACTAACAGACCAAAAGGAACAGTAACATGGACTTTGTTACCTGTTAGTGGAACACTTTACCCTAGTGGAGCTACCATATAGGCCTCTAGTACAAGAGGGACCTCTTAGCCCTCATATGACTGATGAACTGAAGAGGGCTGAGATGTGGAGGCATTCCACACCATAGGAGTAGGATAGGTGGGAGAGGGAGAAGAGGGTGGGAGGTTGGGATCTAGAAGGGTAGAGGGAGGGGATGGTAATGGAGATGTGATTTGAATTAATAAATAAATATAATAATAATAATAATAATAATAATAATAATAATAATAATAATAAAGAAACTAAACACATATTGATTGTTGGCTGATTGACAAATAAGCCAATATGATGGAGATATTTTTTCAGTTCAGGTTCCTCTTCCCTGAAGGCTCTAGATTTTCCCAAATTGCCAAAAACTAACAAATACAGTATCAGTTGTTACTCTTGGTCTTAACTAGAGAAATCTGTTTTTCCAGTCAAAGGTGGTGAATTCAGGGACACATGACAGGTGAAGAAACTGAGAAAAAGTGACATTTAGTGCCTACTCATAAAGAAGACTTTCAACACCCTTGCCTCAAGGCTTGATGATATCCATGTGAGAGGTCAGACATAATACCTGCAAGTTAAAAATAAAACCTAGAGGATACCTTTTTGTGAGCATTATACTGTCCTTTCAATGATGAACTTAATGCAAATGTACCTGCCTACATTGAGCCTGAGCAAGAATGGCTTAGTTGGTTAATTAACCAATCATGAATGGGAGAAGGGCTCAGCAGACCATGCCTACTTGCTTTTACTGATAGATTTTGAAAATTAGGGAGTCACTGTCATCAGTTTTGTAACCATTGGTAATCTCAGAAGGATAAAGTGGAGCATTCCAAGCTTATGATCACGTAGATGGCCTTCATTAAACTCCCTGGGTCTCAAAGCAAAACAGAAACACATGAATTTGTAAAAGGGGTCATATGGAAAAAGAAAGTGATTGAGATGGGACAAGACAGTGGAGGACAAGAGTAATCATAATGAATTATATACATCTATAAATATGCCAAGGAAAAAAACAATAAAAATGTTAACAGTCAAATTTCCTTCCAACATTCATACATACATAATTAATAAGGCCCTCATTCCAGAATGCCTGCATTATACCCATAGGAAAGAAACATTATCATCATCATTGAATAGACAGAAATTTCAAAAATCCCAATAAACAGGCTCAGCTAACATTAGATCACATAAATCAGAGTCTTTTCCTCTAATCCTTTTCTGAATGACTTCTAATGTTTAAATTTATTTTAGTATAAACCT
>CAJQZJ010018033.1:13733596-13817641 GCA_907164525.1 Lophiomys imhausi | reverse complement strand
AAAAAGTTTCCATGGAAAGTATTAAGTGATCTTATGGGGAATGAGGAGGGAACTATGCTCCTATCAGTAAACTATCCTCTGAATCTTTCATGATCATGGCTGATTTTTTTTTTTTCTGAGCTCATCCTAGGCTCCTAGTTGAATAAAGGTCTTCCCTTAATGTGTGCTATCTCTATAGCTAAACTTCTAACTAGTGCTGCTTCTTCCAGTTCCTATTTTCTCTTATTCCTCAACTATCCTAATTTCCTTTATGTCTGACTCTGGAACTTTCCTGTATTATTCCTCAAACATGTATCTTCTCCAAAGACACTGTGTCTGTTTTGGCCAGAGAACCAAAATAACAATGTATATTTGTCCTTCTTTTTTTTTAATACTTTTTTTTAAAGGAATTAAAAAGGAGTAAACATGTGAAAGGATATGTGTCTAAATTTATCTAGACATAAATGCTAGAAAACAAAAGACTGTGAAGTATATTAAGAGTTACTGTAAAAAGACTTCATATAAAATATTTAATTTCATTCAAGGCTCTCTATTCAGAGTGCTCAGTACAAGTTCTCTATGGTATCTGTTAATAACAAAATACTATCCTATGAAATTCTCCTTCTTATTAAATAAATTCTGGAAATACAGTATTATTCTTTATTTTCATAACTGAAAAATGATATTATTGATCAAGTGGTGTGGTTGTTATGATTTAACTGACTGTTGACTGTTGTTTGGATAAGCTTACCTTTTATTTTCTTAACATACTTGATGATATTCCTATTGAGTTCCTATCTAGTCTCTTTATTCTATTTTCAGCAGCATATAAACTAAGCAAAAGGATGTTAAAAAGACTGAATAATCTATATTATGGTCTTCAAACTGATGGTCTACATTATTTTCCTGTGACTATGATAATTATATATATAATTAAATATAGTATAATAAAATACAATATATATATACATATACATATATATAGTGTTTTACTCATGGGAATTTATTGGTGAAATTACTTTCTATTATTAGTAATCTTCCCAACTTTTCTGGCATGTTTCTTTAATACCAAAAGGTAATTGTTGTGTAAAATTTTTTTTCTAGAGAGCCACAGCATACACATCTAATTTACCCCAGATAGGGAACCCACGACAGATCAAAGTACAGATACCACCAAAGTATAATGTGATGAACTGTGAGTTGTTTTGGGTTTACTTACAAGACTATGAATGAATGTTTACTTACAGAACCAGAAATAACTCAGACAGATGTATCTTAAACCCCAACAGAGCATGTGGGACACCTCCAGAGCTCGGAACCTGGAGAACACTGAATGTCCTTTCAAGGTCTCTCAGTTGGTCTAAACCTCTTATAGGAAGCTCAACTAGATTATAGTTTTTCCAGGCAGCTAGTATGGTCTCAGTCTACTTGTCAGCTTGGCTTTTCTGTGTCCTCTTTGCAGTTTGCATATCCTGAGTCTCTGCACATTTGTTCTGCTATTACTAGTCAGACTCTAGCTTTTATTGCTTACTCTGGAGGTAGTGATAGTGGCGAAGGGTTGAGGGTAGAGAATCTGGTCAGTTTCATGGACTTCCTAAAGATATTTTGAGTTGTTTACCTTCCTGCTTAAGGAGCTTCCCTGCAGAATGGGATGTTTCAATCTTGGAGAGAAGTGTCACACAATAAGTTAGGATATGATTCATATATTGCAATTCACACATTTTATGCTCCCTGAAATCTGCTTGATTATATATAAAATTGGGACAGCCCCATGAAACTGCAACTTTGTTAACAATGGTATTTATTAGTAACTATAAATTGTAATATTAGGCTGGCAGAGCAACTGGCAGCCTGGAGAAAGACCATCAGGCAGGACTGACTTGCTTTAGAGGTCCCATAGGCTTGGAGGGATGACATTGCAGTGAAGCTGGCAGAGGAGTTATGGGATACTTATCAATAACCATAAACTATTACATTAGACCAGTGTAATTTCTGCCAGCCGCCTGGAGGGACAGCCGCTGGGGCTATGCTAGGCCTGGATTGCCTTAAATTGTGGCCTAGGCCACAATGGACCCTTGTCCATTAATTAAATGCACCAAGATTTTTTAATATTACTCTTAGCCCTTAGCTGGGCAGAATCTCAACTAGCTCATTTAAACCAATCCTAGACCATTTAATCCCAACCAACCATGTGCCTTATTATACCTTCTTGAATCACAGATCTTATCCTTGGACGTCTTCTGTTCCAGGGAACCTGGCAAGGGAGCTTCCTATGTAAAACCCAGGATTTTTTTCATGGACCCAGGAAGTCCCACCTTCCTACACTCTTTCTTCCCAGCCAATTGGCCATCAGTAACTTCTGTTAACCAATAAGAATGTCTCAGAAAGGGTGGTACCCAGATCTCTAGTACTGAAATCAGTCTCCAAAGACCAATGCATTAGACCCTCCTTCCACACCCCATTTTCTCTTTCATTTTGATTTCGTTGGATAAAAATCCATATATTATCCATTTGATAAACTAAGGGGGAAATTTATGTGGTCAAACATCTTAGCTTCAAGACCATGAATTGATCAATAGCTCCTTTTCCCTAGTTCTCAAGCAGTGCTTCTCAAGCAGAGGCAGTTTTGCCTCCTGAGGATACTTTGCTATGTTCAAGATATTTTAATTGTCATGACTTGAAAGATATTACAAATCTAAGCTTCTGAACACCCTTCATTGCACAGGATTCTGCAAACACAAAGATTTATCTAGAACAAATTTTCTGTAGCTTTTAATTTGAAAAACTCATTTTATACAGAACCAGTACTGTTTCAGTATATCACCAGTACATTTTGTATTATGTTTTTACATTAACTCAATGAATAAAACACAATCATGATTTGTTTATTCATTAATATATTTATGAATACATGGTTGTATATCTCTGTATTACTAAGCTTTTCTATTTCATGCATCTAAAATGTTGATGAATTGGAGTAATTACAATGTACTAGCTTTTGCAGGAGTCTTTCTGGAGAAGCAGAGTCTTAATTTGCAATACAAATTAGTAGGCATTTACTGTACATCTATTATAAGTAAGCATTCGTAGAAGTTGCAAATATGTCTAGATGAAAATTTCTTTCATGCCAGGGGCTTAACTAGTAAGATCTTTTCCAATTAGATGGTAAAATTAAGATGAAGAAAAATTCTGTCGTTGGAGTGGCATAAGAGATGATCAAGAGTGGGAAAGTTTAAGGAAGGCCTTATTCCGGAAGCAGCTCTTAGACACCTTGGAAAATAATGTGACAGTGTTCAGGACTAGGAAACAATTGATAGACTCAAACTTTTATAATTTACTGTAAATATGAATTAATTATGACCATTGAAAATCATTTCATGCTGATGCTTGAGGCCAACGGGATGTCTGTGGTCTGTGCTGTAGCCAGAAACCGTGTGGAAGTCCATGGTTCATGCTCTCAGTGACTGTAAAGGTAAAGAAAGCTTTCTTTGCACTGGTATGGATGCTTATAGACTTACAATTGAGAATCAGGCATTCTGTGAAAACACTTTCCTCCCTCCTGCCTCCAAAAAGAAACAGTCTAGACAGTAAGATGTTGAAGAGAACCCACAAAACCAGCTACCCCAAATTTTTTCAGACTATAAGATATGCGGGGGAAAAAATGGAACAGAGACCGAGGGAATGACCAATCAATGTCTGGCCAACCTTGAGACCCACCTCATGGGAGAGAGCTAATCCCTGACATTATTAATGATAATCTGCTATCCTGGCAGAGAGGAACCTAGCATAACTATCATCTGAGAAGCTTCATCTAGCAGATAATGGAAGGAGATACAGAGACTCTCACCCAAATATAAAGCAGAACTAATGATATGTTAAGGGAGGGATTGAAGGTGTTGTAGGTATCAAGGACACCACAAGAATATCTACATAGCCAAATAACCTGGACCTATAAGGACCCACAGAGATTGAATGGAATAACGAAAGAACATGTGTGGATGGTCGTAGGCCCCCTACATATGAAGCTGATGGTCTACTAGGTCCTCAAGTGGGTCTTCTAACAATTGGTGTGGGGACTGTGTCTGACTTGGACTCTATTACTTCCTTCTGGATTCTGTTTCCATAGGAGGGCTGCCTTGTTTTACCTCAGTGAAAGAGGAGGCATCTAGTCCTGATGTGATTTGATGTGCCAGAGTGGGTTGATGCCAGGTGTGGAGGTTATGGAGGAATTGGATGAGAAGGTGGGACTGGAAAGAGAGGAGGGAATGGGTTTGTGATTTGGATGTAAAATAAAAAAGTAAATAAATTTTAAAAAGAAGAACTTGCAATCTGAAAATATAAGCACCAATATTGAAACTATTACAACCTGACTTTATAGTGACCTATTATTTTCAAAAATTGGTGAGAGTCTCTGACTAAGGAGACATGTGAAATCTAAATGGATCCAAAAATAATCACATGCAATAATTGCACATAAACACTACATAATTTCACATGGATTTAAATTATATTAATAAAAATATCAGGCAATAATAGAAAATACTTACTCTTGAATATATATAAATTTCATCTAGGCCATTTAGAAAGATAATTATCATTCATGAAGTTCAGTTTCTGGAGGACTCAGTATTCTCTTTTCTGAAAAAACAAACAAGCAAAAAAACATGATTTGTGACACCAAGATATTTCTACATATAGCTAGCAAAATGGTGTCTTTCCCAGTGAATTCATTTTTGCTTAGTGTTCAGTAACAAAAAGTCAACATGGTAATTGTATCACTTTAATATAATGTTGTTCCACCTAGGATGAAGTGTCCCACTAACAGGTAACAAAGTCTATGTTCCTGTTCCTTTCAGTCTATTGGTTATGTAATAATTATCCTGTACTATATGGATTAAATCCAATTATAAGTGAATAGATTCCCCTGTGCATCTAACCCTGAGTCTGGGTTAGCTCAATCAGAATGAGTTTTTCTAGTTCAATCCATTTAGCAGCAAATTGTGTGATTTCCTTGATTTTGATGGCTGAGTAGTATTCCATTGTGTAGATAGATGTACCACAGTTTTTTTTTCCCATTCATCAGTTGAGGGACATTTGGTTTGCTTCCAGTTCCTAGCCATCACAAATAACACTGCTATGAACATAGTTGAGGATGTCCTTGTGGTTTGGTGAGGAATCATTTGGATCTATACCCAGAAGTGGTATGACTGGGTCTTGAGGTAGAGCTATTCAAAGTTTCCTATGATATCGTCAGACTGATTTCCACAGTGGTTGTACAAGTTTTCACTCCCATCAGCAATGGAGTGGAACTGTGATGTAGGTCCCCAGTGCAAGAGGAATCTCTTAGCCCTCATATGACTGTTGAACTGAAGGTGGCTGATATGTAGGGCACCACATCAGAAGAATAGTATAGGTGGGAGAAGGAGGAGAAGATGAGAGGGTGCAAATGGTAGGGGTTGAGGGAGGGGACCTTGATGGAGATGCAACCTAGGCCTTTGTTCTATACAGATAATGTAAAAAAATACATAGAAATTATTACATGATGGAAAATTAACATTTAGTAATTATTAATACCAAGGAAGATTTATTTAAAGCATACACCACATTCTTAGAAAAACAAAACATACATTTGGAACGAGACTAAGTTTTTATGAAAGGAAAATAATTTTTAGCAAACATTTTGCAAATGCAAAGGTGAAATAGTAAATACTGTAATAATAAAACACAGTAATTTAAAATCATTAACCTTGTGCCAAATGACAACTGAAACATTATAAGTATAAGACTCAATTAAGTGGCTTAGTCAAAGTTAAGCACCATTTTAGCACTAGAGTTAAAAATGGCAGTTTAATGAAATTACTCATAATCAGAGTGTAGTGAAATATGGAAAAATGCTCAGATTTTGGGCCTTATTGACTCTCCATTTGAATCGGTAGTGCCCATAAGATAAACTTTTCTCATGCAACAGGTAGTAAGTCAAGTATCCTTTTCCCTTTTCATATTGATATCATCAAGCAATGTTATTGAAATAATGCTGTGGCGATTCTTGTTTTTTGGTTGGTTTGTTTGTTTCTTTTTCTGAAAGCTCTGCACCTCATCATTACCAAGCATGTAAGAATGAGATTTTGAATTTTTTTTATTAAGTTATTTTTTCAAATTACATCTCTATCAAAGTCTTCTGCTTCCTCCCCTCTTGATCCTTCCCTCCCTCCTTCTTCCTTGCCTCCATCCTCCCTTCTCCTTGGATGAGGGGAGACCCCACATATCAAACCTCCTTAGCATTGTACCTTATAAAGTCATTCCATTTGAAGAAAGAATGTTGTTGAAGCTTCTTTCAATATTTAATTTGTTTTTCAGTTGAAAAATAACTTAGGAGAGACAGAACATATTGAAGCAAAATATTTTATTTCTTTATTATTCATGCATATTCAGTGTATTAGTCTACACACACTAGAAGGTTGACTGGATTGGTTTTATTTGGGTCTCATGTGGGCACTGATAGCTGTTATGATATCATGAAGACTGTTCTCTTGTCATTGCCAGAGGTACAACTTTGGTGAAGCTCTGATCTCTATCTCTTTTTTAATTAAAAAAAATTTTTTTGCTTTGATCTGTGGTGAGTTTTTTTTTTTCTTACATGCTATCCACTGATCTTTTATACTGAGGACTCAGACCTGAACTTGTTTTGGTGCATAAACATATTAAGAGGAAGGTTTGATACTATCTCCATTTACCACAATTATTTTATATGATTCACCCTTGGGTTCTGCTACCTACACATTATGGGTTCTGATCCAAATTTGTAGTATCAGATATTTTTTTACTCTGTGGAGCAGGTCTTAAGTAAAATCACATGCTAGTTGTTACTCTATAACATTCATGCCACTGTTCACACAATGATAAATATTGCCACAATAGTCATAACTATAGTATACAGCTGTGTAAGACTATTGTAGACTTTTTTGCCGTCTACCAAATAGTGCCTTAGTACACTGTGAAAATAGCTAGCAGGAAGTAAGCTTCCTGGTCAATGCTAATGTGATTTCTCCATGTCTTATGACTAAAAGGTGGGATTCCTTTAATAATAAGGTCTTGGCATTGAGTTCTGGTAGTCAGTTAACACCAATGGTAATAACCTCTATTGCTATATTTACTTAAAAGAGATTTCCATAATTTTATTTTCTCTACAGGTAAATTAGATTCATGGTGCATAGTAAAAATATTTTCATGACTTATTCATCAATTGCTGGGCATCTAGGCTGTTTCTATGTCTTAGTCTTTCTGAATAAACCAGCTATGAACATGTGTGAGCATATATCTCTAGAGTAAGAAATTGAATAATTTTTTGTAAAAGTAAGAATAGTACTTATTTTCAATCTCCTATATTTGAGGTAGAGTTTCTCCCGCAACATTTGTTGATAGTGTTGTCTCGTCTCGTCTGAAGTAATTTTTGGCACCATTGTTGATAATTAATTGGCTGCAGCTGTGTGGGTTCATACTCATGTCCTCTATTCTATTTTGTTATTCTCTAAGATTGAGTTTATGCCAATACCACAGTGTTTTATTACTGTAGTGCAAGAACAACTGAAAAATTCAACAAATACAACTTGAAGGATTGTGATACATCAAGCATTTATCTTTTTTGCTGTGGATTTTTTGCTTGTGATATTTTTTGCTTCTACATGAATTTTAGGTTTACTTTTTATAATTATATGAAAAAGTCATGAGTATTTAAATGAGCATTTTATTGACTCTGCAAACTGCTTTTTGGTAGTATGGCCATCTAAACAACATGACATGAATAGGGGAGTCCTTTCTATTTTCTGGTGTCTCTATTTCTTTAATATATTTTCACTATTTCTCACATTTCTTTATTGCTTCTGAGAAAATGTTGGTGTAATCATTGTGCTGTTCTAACTAAAGCCTCATGTAAACTACAAACAAAACTTTTGTTTTCTCCTTTTTTGTTTGCATTTCTTATATTTATTTATTGTTTTTAGACTATTTGATAAAATAGAGGATCAAAATGGGAAAGTGTGTGTGTGTGTGTGTTTAATTCCTAAAAAAAAATTAATACAAACTTCTCAATCAATGCAATGATATTGGTATGTATATTTTCAGGGCTGACCATTTGATGATAGAAAAGTAATTAATGGGCTCTTCCCTAGTGAAGACTCTTTCTCCTGCTCTGTGTTCATTAATTCCCTCTAGTTCTTTGTCTATTGTTGAAGCTTCCTACATTTTCTCCTGTCCAAGTTGGCATCTCTCTTGATGTTGTCATTGTTCTAAGTCATGTTTTGGCAGCTATCTATTATGACTTCCTGCATGTTGTTTCTGACGTTTCTATGAGACATCATCTTAATGCAAACTTTCTATTCTACTGTCTTTTACATCTTTCCATGCTCTTCCACAATGTTGTCTGAGTCCTAAGTATAAAAGTTGATATGTAGATAGATCGATTTTGACTACACTCCACAACTTTGTATTTCTACTGGTTGTTTTTTTCTGTAATATCCTCCATCTGTTGCAAAAAGCAGTTTCCTTTCTAAGAGAAATGAGAACTACAATTTTCTGTGGGTATAAGAATGAATGATTAGAATGTAGTCAAATATCAGGCTGGCTTAATAATGTGTTACATATTCTTCTTCAATATACATGACTTCACTATCCATTGTTATTCAGCTAGGTTTACAGGACCATGAATTATTTCACTCCTGTTCAGTGGGTCTTATGCCCAAGTTGGTTAATGCCAAAGTATGTGTGCCACTACTCTACCCTAAGGGTTTTTGTGCCATGGTGATTGTTCTTTGTTCTTTGCTGCCATGGCTATGTTGGATGTTAATAGGATTTCAGTTGCTTCACTCCTTTACAAACTTGCATGGGACCATCTGGAAGCATGAAGCCTAGTCACTGGGCTTCCGATGAAGAAAGCTTCAGGTCAGCTCCAACTTGGGACTTCTGGACACTGTCTAAAATGTGTGGTATCTTCAAAACCAGGTACTTACTTTTGTCCTCAGGTGTTGGGAAGTAATCAAGGGCAGTGACTATAACCTATGATAACTTAGGAGTCTCTTGTACATCCCTAACCAATAACTCAAAAAAAAATTTGTAATTTTTGATATGAATGATTTTGCTAGATTATAGTCTGTGATTCTTTAGGGAGCACTGTCAGTCCAGATAGTACATATACATACATACACAAGTACATACATATATAAATATATATGGATATCAATATGTATATATATATATGTATTACATATACATATGTGTGTATTATAAATATTTAAGGTAGATAGTTAATTTATGTTGTTACATGACTTTTCAGACATCCTTATTGTTCTTTATCCTCTGGTCACCTCCTTCTGTGTTTATTTCCTTCCATCCTCTCTAATTTGAGTCCCTCCCCAATTTTTCTATTTACCTCTCTTCAGACCTCATGGATTTGCCATAGCCTTTATTTATGTGCTATATAAAAAATACAGTCACTGCTTTTCATATATCAAATCATCTTGACTTCACGGGTAAAAGAGATTGAGTATGCTTTTAGTCAAGTAATATACTGTTGAATGTGATTTATGAGTACTTAAAATGTATGTTATTTATTATTATATTACTTTAGTTATTTACCTATGTGTTTCTTTACTTATTTTCCTTATGTGGATGGAGAATGTGTGCCATTGAGTATATGTGAAGCTCAGAGTAGCCTTTAGTTTTGGTTCATTCAAAGTTCTCCCCTTTGAATTTGGGCATCAGTCTGGGAGAGAAGTAACTTTGTACACCGAGCCCATTCACTGGTCCTAATGATTAAAATTTGAGTGTACATTTTTGCATATTTGTTTTTTAAGTACATGGGACTACAGAATTTCTGTTTTGCTTTATATGGTCTTACCACGCTTGACATTAGAATAGTATTACTTATTAAAAGACTTTCGAACATTGTATGACTTTCTATATTATGGACTCACCCAAGGGTCTTTGTTTTTATCTCTTCTTTAAAAAAAATTAATTTACCCCTCGCTCATGCAATAAAACCCAAAACCCAACTATAGTTTCCCCTCTTTCCATTCCTCCTAGTTCCTTCCCTACCTACCCTCTTCCCCAGATCAACACCTCCTACCTCAACTCTCCCCAGAAGAAAAGCAGGCCTCCTAGTACTATGAGATGAACACAGCCCAAGAAGATGCAGTAACACCAGAATACAGTAAGATACAAACCCTCACATGAAGGCTGCCCAAACCAACTCAGTTGAAGGAAAAGGGTCCTGAGAGAAGACAAATTGCCAGAGACATCACATTCCCACTTTCAGGAGCACTACCAAAACACCAAACCATCAAACATAACATATATGCAGAGGACCTAGCACAGACCCAAGCAGGCTCCACAATTGCTGTTTTGGTCTCTAAAGAGCCCTCAATATCCCTGTGCTTTAGATTCCAGCTGTATTCTACTACTTTCAGCCCTGCTGCCTATCATTGAAACATCTAGTTCTAGTTTTTATTTCTTATTTAAATATACTATTTTATATGTCCTGCTTATTTCTGATTCATTTGGAATATGTATTTCTGGCTCTCAGTTTGGGAGTTAATATGTGTATAGAAGTTTGTACAAACATGAGATAAAAAAGGATGACATCCAAGATTTTGCCAAATGACAAAGAAAAACCAATAAGGCCTCACTACTACCCAAAGATCCAGGCAACTGAGAAAAGGTAGGAGTGATAGAGTGGTCTTCTCTAGGGAAGAACACACCAATTGGTTGTCCAGTGCAAAATGCTCAGCCAGGAAAACATACCTACAAATAACAATATGGACTCAAATATTGTGTTTATAGATGATGTATATACTAATACATATTTGCATGTAATAACAATTAATGGAAAAAAGGCCAGAAATTTGAGGGAGACCAGGAATAGGTATATGAAAGCATATCATATACCTCTTCCTCCAAGAGGTATATGAAGGAGTTCAGAGATAGAAAAGGGCAAGGGGAAATAGTGTAAAGAATTGTAATATAAATTTGTTTTAAAAATGTTTTTTGTTTTCCAATTTATTGAGAAATAATTATTTAAATCACATAATCTTCTGGATTTCAGTGGTACTTATTGTAATATATATTTATTTTCTTTAATTCTTTATATGGTGTTACTCTTACTTTTGAATGTTTTTTCTAAAGTTAAGGCAATATTTCTTATTTTACCAAGGAAGCACTTCTTTGTTTCCTGGAATGCTTTGTTGTTTCTTCATTGCTACTTCATTTATTTGCTTCTGGTGTTTATTTTTTATACCATATACTATTTTGAGTTGTGGATAATTGTTGTTTTCAAAGACCTTGACATGCACAAAATAGTTATTAATTTGAATGACCCTTTTATTTATAATGTTGGCACTCATAGATATAAACTCCATTTTGGAATGTCTTTTGATGTAGGACTGTGTTTCTGGGATGTGTATTATCATTTTCTTGAATTCTTCAATTTTTGGTTGAATGTTCTCAATCTGACATTAATTTCTTCAAAAACATTCTGAACATTTACAAGTTCATTGTTCTGTGCCCAAGTTTTCATATAATTTTGTATTTTTCCCTTGATGCTGATTTTTAGTCTTAGTTTATTATGGTATTGAAAAATATAAAAATATTTTTATGTTTATTTATTACTTCAGGTTATATCTCAATCACAGTACCCTCTTTCCACCCAACCCAGACCTGCCCTCCCACCCTCTACCCCCTATTCCTTCCATTCCACTCCTCTGGAGTGGAATGTCCCTACATATCAGTCCCCCACCCCAGTTCAGCAGTCATATGAGAGCCAAGAGCCTCCTCACATACTAGGGGACTACAAGTCAGCACCAATAGGGCAAAGTATCTCATTCACAGGTAACAAAGCCTATGTTCATGTTCCCTTTGGTGCGTTGGCTGTAGTATAGTTATCCTGTACTATATAGCTAAAATCCGATTATAAGTGAATAAATCTCATGTGCATCCTTCTGAGTCTGGGTTAGCTCATTCAGGATGAGCGTCTCTAGTTCCATCTACTTGGCTGCATATTGCATGATTTTGTTGTTTCTGATGGCTGAGTGGTATTCCACTGTGGAGATGTACCACAGTTTTTTTTTTCTTAAATTCATTCCTTGGTTGAGGGACATCTGGGTTGTTTCCAGTTTCTAGATATTACAAATAAAGCTGCTATGAACATAGCTGAGGAAACTTCCTTGTGATTTGGTAAGGAATCATTTGGATGTATACCCAGAAGTGGTATGGCTAGGGCCCGAGGGCAGAGCTATTCCAAGTTTTCTAAGATATTTCCAGACTGACCTCCATAGTGGTTGCACAAGCCTGCACTCCCACCATCAATGGAGGAGGGTCCCCTTTCTCCACAACCTCAGCAGCATGGGCTATCATTATAGCTTTTGATCTTAGCCATTCTGACAGGTGTAAGATGGAATCTCAGAGTTGTCTTGAGTTGCATTTCTCTGATGATTAAGGATGCTGAGCATTACTTCAAATGTCTCTCAATCATTAGGGATTCTTCCTTTGTGAATTCTCTGTTTAGTTCTGATCCCTATTTTTGATTGGATTATTTCTTGAGTTCTTTGTAAATTTTGGATATTAGCCCTCTGTCAGATGTGGGGTTGGTGAAGATCTTTTCCCAAACTGTAGGTTGCCGTTTTGTTCGAATGACAATGTCTTTAGCCTTACAGAAGCTTTTCAGTTTCATGAGGTCCTATTTATTGATTGTTGGTGTTAGAGCCTGAGCTGTTGGTCTTCTGTTCCCTAAGTTGTCACCTGTGCCAATAAGTTTGAAGCTTTCCCCCACTTTCTCTTCTATTAGATTTAGTGTGTCAGGCCGTATGTTAAGATCTTTGATCCACTTGGATTTAAATTTTGTGCAAGGTGATAAGTATGGGTCTAATTTCATTCTTTTGCATGTTGACATCCAATTTACCAGCACCATTTGTTGAAGATGCTGTCCTTTTTCCAGTGTACAGTTCTGGCTTCTTTGTCAAAAATTAAGTGGCCATAGGTGTGTGGATTCATTTCTGTGTCTTCAGTTCGATTCCATTGTTCCACTGGTCTGTTTCTATACCAGTACCATGCTGTTTTTATTACTATTGCTCTGTAGTACAGCTTCACAATAGCCACAAAAAATATAAAATACCTGGGGGTAACTCTAAGCAAGCAAATGAAAGACCTGTATGACAAGAACTTCAAATCCTTGAAGAAAGAAATTAAAGAGGGCATCAGAAGATGGAAAGATCTCCCATGCTCATGGATTGGTAGGATCAATATAATAAAATGGCCATCCTGCCAAAAACCATATACAGATTCAATGCAATTCCTACCAAAATACCATCACATATCTTTATACTACTGGAAAAAGCAATTCTCAACTTCATATGGAATAACAAAAAACCCAGAATAGCTAAATCTATCCTGTACAATTAAAAAAATATCTGGAGGTATCAACACATTTTTATCTTTTGTATTTGTCAAAACTTTCTTGATATTCAAATATATATCTACTTCCAAAAATATTCCTAAATTCCTATATGGTAATAAAATGGATATTTCTGATATTCTTTGCTAGATATTCTGTTATATTAAGTGTATTAAACATATGCTGTAGATGAACACTTTTGGTTTTTTGTGACATATTTTTCTTTTTTCCTATTTATTTATTTACTTATGTTTTTGTACTGAGTGATCCATCTGTTGGAAAAAGTGAAATATTTTATAATTGTTACTTCTATTGCTTTTTAGCAATATCTCACTTTGTAAATCTAGAATGATCTTGGACATATGATCCTGATCTCACAGCCTTTCCCATGCTGAAGTCACAGGTGTATGACACCATGGACAGCTGGAAATTAGGTATTGATACATTTATTATTGTGTTTGTTCTCTTTCTCCCATTATACATAGTAATGTTTGTTTTTAGATATTGGATGCTGTGACATTTGTCATATATGCATTTATTATTTATAAGTTTTGTAGGCTCTGGTGCATTTTCCCTTTATCTATATACAGTAACTTTCTTTGACTCCATGACAGATTTTTGTCTTGAACTCTTTATTGTAGATGAGAATAATTACACCCTAGCATTTGGATCACTCTTGCTTAGAATATCATTTCTCTATTATTTATGACTTTGTTGGTGAGGTGACTTTATTGAATTTTGCAAATGTTTTGGTCTTGTTTTATAACCCATTCTTCCATTTTGCATCTTTTAGTAAGATAATTAAAACTGTATTTAGTGTTATATTGAAAAGTACATATTGGTTCAAGATGTGTTTTTTTCTCTTTGTGTTGATGAGTTATTTATACTTTATTTGTTTTAGAGTTTTACTAAGTTATTTAATTAATTGTAAATGACTATTTTCTAATTTTCACACTAATTATATTTACAAGGCTGACTCAAGGTTGTCTTGCTTTCTCTTTTGTGTGTAGGAGATTCACAAGTACCAACTGCAGTGCTTGCTTAGTGGCCACAGATTCCCTTAGAAAATGCTCCCTTATTTCATCTACTATGAATGATTCCTTTGCTGGATTAACACTTATTTTCTTTCAGAACTTTAAATATTATTCGCATTCTGTGAACTCCTGAACATTGGATTTTCTACTGTTAACTATGCTGATTTTTTTATGCATTTGAATTTGTACATGACTTGGCACTTCTATGTTGCCCCATTCCATATTCTTTTATTTGTTTATTTTTAGCTTTTATATGTTTAAATATAATATGATGAATATAGCTCAACTTGTGGAATTATTTCATCACTTTTTGCTATCATGTTATGATCTTTTAACTTAATATTTTTTGTAATCATTCTTTTCTTATAATAGATTGTCTTTCATGATTCATTCAGCTGTTGTTTATATCTTTCTTGAAGTTGATCATATGAAAAGATCATAAAATCAATCTTTTGATTTTCTTCAATGTTTGTCACTTGCATGTCTTTAGATTCAATTGCTATAGAGTTATGAACTTTTCTTCCTTGAATAATGTCAAATATATTTGGTCTCTTTTTCATATGTTCTAGTTTTCAGGTTTGTCTTGTACTTTCCCTTTTTATTTTTGTTTTGATTATGTGCATATGATTGAGGGGGTATCTTCATGTGCATATTGGTGCCTGAAAAGGTAGAAGAAGTTATTGAATCCCTTGGATTCTTAAGCAATTATAAGTTGCTGGCTTTGGTGCTAGGTACCAAATTCAAGTCCTTTGCAAGACTTGCAGATTATATTAATTAGATAAGCCAATTCTTCAGCCCTTTTCTTAAACTTTCCATTTGTGTTTATTACTAGGTAAGTATGAAAATCACTAACGACTTTATGTTTGACAGATTCTTCCCTTCCATTTGATCTGTATCATTGCAGATTATTTCAGCACTGCTTTGTTTTTCACATTTGTGCTTTTCAAGATTTTGTTTTGCTAGTTTTACAGAACTTTTATATTTGCAGTTATTCATTCTTTTCATTTCATAGATTTTGATTCTTAATTCATTCAGCTGATTTATTTATATCTTTCATGAAGTGATGATTTTAAAATTATGAGGCAAGTTAGTATGAAAGCTGAGTCAGATATAGAACTTTAAACTCATGGAGATGGTTAGATAGTAGAATGTTAAAGTCAGGTGCCAAATACATATGGACTGGACATTGGGAATGTATGCTAAGCCATATAACTCTTATAATCGTGGCCTATTTATTTCTGTTGTTTTGTATTGTATTTATAGTTATAAGAAAAAGAACCATTATTTGGACTGAAAGGGAGAGCTGTTGGGGGGAAAAATAAATACCTTAAACTAAAAAAAAAGAAGGGAAGAGGATGGTGGGGCTGAGGGGGAGGAGGGTGGAAGGGTGGGACTGGAGGGGGGAGTAGGGAGGGGATTGTGATTGAGATGTAACTTGAAGAAATAAAAAATAAATTATTAAAAAAATCAATCTTGATTTTCTGGACTCCTTTGTTTTAACTTTCATATCTTTAGATTCAATTACTGTAAAGTTATGAGATTTTCCTTGATATTTATATTGCTTGTGTGTAGTTATTGTTGATAGTTGTTCATTGGTTGTAATGCAGTTTTTCTGATTTTATGTAGGTGGTTACCTTAGTGATTAGCCTTCTCTTAAAGATTCAGTCTCTAATACTGCTTAGAGAAGAGAAAGCACAATACAACATTAACAATGATACAGAAAAAAACCACATGTATAAATACAGCCAAAACAAAATTTAAAACAACAACAACAACTACTTTGCTAATAATGATTGGTAAATGATAAATGATAGAAAATAAATATGAGGTTAAATTAATAAATGTAAACAAAACAATAACACAAAATGGGGGTTTTAAAGGACAAAAAGGAAGACAAAATAGATTAAGAAGTGAGAGAGATGGCACAGCATTTACTTGGTGCTTTTCTGTAGAACCTGAGTGTAGTTCCCACTATCCAGGTTGGGCTGTCTGCTACAGCTTTAGCAGCAATGAACCCAATACACTTGTCTCACCTCAGCATGACTTTCCCACCAATAGATAAACACATACAGAGAGAAACAGTAGCATACACATAAACAAAAATAAAAAAAGATTCACTAAAATTATGTTTTAAAAAACTAAGAGAAAATGGATTTCAAAATACAGCAGAAAGCTGTATTGGTGGGGTGTGCTGGAAAAGTCTTTCTGAATCCTTTAGTAATAGAAGTTGCTAGACATATTGAGGGTAATGAGCAGCATCTAAAATGTGTTGTCATTCCTATTTCCTCTCACAAATCACACTTAAATGTACATGTATTTATGTATCTATAAGCACATTAAGGGAAGAAACACATGCCCCTCTTGGATACACTTGATCAAAAGTGAGCCCCAAATTTGAATTCTCTACTTCTCTCTTTTGATCTTCAATCTGTCCCTGAGAAAAGGCTTCTTTCCTTTGGTCTTCTTTCTGTACCTAATGCAGAGCATTGTTCTACATTCTGAACAGCATAGAAAACACAAAAAGCAGAGATGTGATACAAACAAAACAAAATTTCAGAAATATTTAATGCAGTTTTAAAAAGGAAGAAGTCATTATTTTGACCCCAGCTAACCCAGAAACACTCAGTACAGCAAACATATATTACTAATTACTTCCAAAGGTTGCAAATAACATTTATGATTGTTATTTTTTATAAGATTGCTTCTAACCTCCTGGCTTCTTTAAGCAAATGATTATAAGAACACATAAATACATTGTTATACTACTATGGTTCAGGGTCATGGAAGAGTATATAATATAAGGTTAAAGATTTTCATTAGCTGAGGGTGAATACTCTGATTACATAGAAAATTTAAAATGTACTAAATTGAAACAAGCTAAGTACACTGTATGATAACAGGTTAAGTATGCAGTCTGAATTGATATTATGTTTAGTTTCTATGGAGTCTTCAAAAATTTAAGTATTTTTAACCAAGAGCTATCTTCATTGAAATATATCTTTAGACTAGATACCATCCCATTCTTCTTTTCCTTCTAAGCATTTGCTTTTATGAGAATATATTCCTCACAAGCTTTATGCTTGTTCCATAGGTATTTCTTGTGTTCATCCATAGCTGGTCCAACACCATTGCTCTTCTAGAGGTGTGCTGACGGAACTAGTGCCCACTTATTACAAACTCCAGTTCCTACACTTCCAAATTCAAACATCTCTGAAGGTGCTGGAGGATGTGTAAATGTATAGAGCACTGAGGTCACCAATGTACAAGACACACTAAAAGAACTCAGTATTTAGCCTGTGTTTTGACACTTATAATCAATGTGTCTCCATCTCTTCCTGAATATAGAGCATAAGGCTACTGACCACTTGGACAGGCACAATCTAAACTCCCTGATCTCAATTTCTTGCTGTTTTTCACAAATTCTCTCATATGTATGGTGACTGCTATGGCCACCTTTCATCTGCACATTGTCGCAGGGTCCACACTGAGTTGTGATTATTCCATGTTTTCTGCTGTGTAGAGAAACTGAATCCTTAACAATAGGTTCCCTTTCGTGATGACCTTTGGTTGTAGTCCTCCAAGCTGTTATACAATGAATTTATATTTCAAACTTAGACAATAGTGGAAAATTTTTTCCAGAATAAATGTTTGAGTAGCTTAAAGTTTGAAAGGACCTTGGTTTGCTCTTCAACATTTAGAAGTACTGTTCCATTTATATTCTTGGCACAGCCTATGCTATTCTAGTTTGTCTTGTGCCTTAGATTCATTCATACCTGCTTGACAGCTGGGGTTTGAGTTGTATATTCTTTCTTGTCCCCCCCTCTCTCTATATATATAATGTTGTCTCTCTCTCGTTTTGTGTGTGTGTGTGTGTGTGTGTGTGTGTGTGTGTCTGATAAACATTGCATATCCTATTTGATTTTGTATCATCACTTTCTTGATTCTTAAAATTATTTCTCTCTACTTCTAGGAATATAGTTTTTCCTTCATGTTTCTGTCTTTTTTCACATAGCCACATGAAGGATAATTTATCCCACCAAATTAACCCAGATAAAAATATGAAAATCACTGACCTTTATGAAGTACACTTCTGTGTGTACTGTGTATTGTTTTCAAAATAAACCAATCAACTAAAAATGTGTTTGTCATTAATGTATACTTCTGTTAAGTGATGTAGGTGTGTACATATATATGTATTCATGTTAAATGTACTGTATTTTGAAGGAAACCATGTTAATATACACATGAATCTTGTTTATGCCTTAACTATTGTTCTGCTTATTATTTTTAACAAATTAAATGTAAAGATACCATTTAAGATTGAAATGTGTCCAATACACAGTCTAGCTATATTTATTAGAATAAACTCATATGCTTATGTTACAATAGCTAAGAAGTATTTTTCTGAACTACAAATATAGCCAAATTCTGACAAGTTTAATATAAATGCTTAACAATCATATACACATGAATGTAAACTCATGTAAATATATGTAATACATGTGCACACAGATATATGCATAACATGCATATAATATATAAAACTTTCTATCAATATTTTCTTATTTTTTTATAATATATGCATATGCTGAGTAACATGCCTCCTTGAAATACTGTCCTGTTCATATCACCATCAGGCAGAATTAATTGCTTTTACCACTCACCATACTCTGGAAAATGTATGATGTAGGATGTACACAAACATTACAAGTAGTTTTTAGGTCCAACTGAGATTTGAGGCTATAATTTCTTGTTAGCCCAATCAATACATTATATACATTACCTGACTCAACACCATTTTGGAAATAGAAATGCCCAAGATGATGCTTTTATTGACTTTGGATGGGTTTATTTAGGAGACACTTCAAAAGGCTGAAGAAATGAAGATGCTCCATAATATTAAGACAGTAGTTTTAGAGAGACAGGTAGTGGAAGAGGTGGGAAGAACAAGCTTCTTTTTAATTTATACATTCATATGTTGTTTATGCTCAATTGTTCATTCATTGATTTATTTGTTGCTTTGCTGATTTATTTACTTAGGCTCTTATGCAGTTCAGACTTTCCTCAAATTGATTATATAGCCTAGAATGATATTCAACTCTTGATCTTCTTGCTCTCAAATGTTGAGGTTATAGACCATCAAGCCTGAGTCTAAGAACATGTTTACAATGATACATTTGGACACTGTCCCTGACAGGGACTCTATTGCCTCTTTGTGGATTACCTTAGTCTAGCTGTGCTATCTTGTCTGCCCTCAGTGGAAGAGACGGTTCTTAGTCCAGATATGTCTTGAAGAACCAGGGTAGGTTGATAGAGGGCAGGTCCCCTTTTCTGAGGGGAACGGGTGGGAGAAATGAGAAAGAGGGTGGGAGAGTGCAAATACATGGAGAGGAGGGAGGGGGCTGTTATTGGGGTGTAAAATAAATACATGAATGAATATTTTTTAAATTAAAAATGTTAAAAAATGCAGTCTTTGTGTTGTAAAAAAAAGAGACAGAGAGGGGGAGACTACAGTTCATTGGAATTATGATGATAAAAAAGAATCTAAAGTATAAAATATTTGAGCAAAGGCTTCCTGGGTGATGACAATGGACAAGAATGTATAAGAAATGGTGGCTTTCATATGTTCAGTACATGTTAAATACTTGTGAGCATAATAAGTGTCTAATTTTTATCTTCAGTCATTTTTATTATTTCAGTCCTTGGCTGATATTCTAATACAGAATGATAAAATCCAGTTTCAAAAAAAATACAGAATAGTATATAGTATATTGAAAAGTGGTAAAGGTCAATGGCAAAGCTATGTGCATTATGACTAGATAGTCTTAAACTCCCATTTATAAATAGGAAGATATTTACACAGCTGGAAAAGTTATTTCAATTTAGTGGTATAACTTTTACTTTCTATAAGTACTCTTGTTCTTGATAAGGCATTTAAATAGACATTTAAATGAAAACAAACTCAAGAATTTGCTTTTAATGAGGTTGAGTATCTAAGATTTATTCATTGATATTTCTTCATAATCCCTACTCTACAACAAATGTCTGTCAGAGAAACAGGACCCAAAGGCTGAAGACTGATGCAGGAATGTATGGAGAGAAAATGGGAACTGTCCAGGCAGTCATTGGTATGTTCTTTCTTAGTTTTGGAAGCTTCAGGCCCTGCACTTCCTATATAAGCAAATATATTTATCCCTCTCAGGTCTCTGAGGTGGTTGAAGAATAGATAGCTAGAGTCTCATAGTTAAATTTTGAATTGTTTAGGAATCAAGAGGGTGTTATAGATCTAAGAAGATACTCTTAAAAGTGTGTTGCAAGTTAGTATGAATGTTGAGTCACATATAGACCTTTAAACTCATGGAGTTGGTTAGATAGTAGAATGTTAAAGTCAGGGGCCAAATATGTATAAACTGGACATTGGGAAGGTATACTGGGCCATTTAACTCTCATAAATGTGACATATTTATATCTATTGTTTTGTATAATACTTACTGTTATAAGAGAAGGAACCATCTGTTGGACTGAAAGGGGAAACTTCTGGGGGGAAGAGGGTGGAAGGGCGGGATAGGAAGGGGGAATAGGGAGGGGTTTGTTACTTAGATGTAACTTGAAGAAAAAAAAATAAAGTATTAAAAAAAAAGAGTATCGCTGGATTTTTTTCCAGAATATAGCAGTTTACTGATTTTTTTTATTGTGTTTTGTCTAATAACTATCCAAGAAACTGTCTTGGGTTAGAGAGTCATAGTGGCATACAAATTGTGACTGCCACGGGAAAACCATTTAGTTATTATTAGGAGCTCCTTATTCTTTTGTTAAGAACACAGAGTAATAACTTTTTTTTTGAAAAATCAAATACCTCTGAAAATTATGTAAACAAGACAAGCCATAATATGCTATGTTGAGTTTCCCAGGGTTGGTACTGCATAATGTGATGCAGCCTGACATTAAAGAGATCAGCTTCTTTGTTTGAAGCTGTTTTTAAAACACTGTATAACAAGTCATTATGCAATGTGGGCATTTATCTTCACATTACAGTGACAATATATTTATAAATCACTGAGGGTACTGCATTTTATTTGCATTCATTTTTTGGCAAAACAATAGATATGTCTTGCCTCATAATTTCTACAACTTTATTCATGCACCCACTAAAAACACAATTGGAAAAAAAAACTAGACAGTTCTGTGAAACATAAAGCTATAAACTCAGGAAGAAAACATTTGATAATTTAATGCTACTGGTTATTAATGAAGCTAATACTGAGACAGACTCCCAATAGCTCATATTTAGACATAAAATTTTATGTTAGGAAGCCAGGCAAAAACACATCATTTAGTCATTGCAAAGTTCACTCAACACATATGTTTTGAATGCCTACTCAGTATCATGCTGAACTATGTCATCTAGAAATATGACATTAATGATAAATATTGTTTTCATAGAGCCTTCATCTTTGTAGAACAAAGAAAGTAAGAAACAAGAAAATCATCAAACACATATAGCATGTGAGACGTGCCATGACAAAAAAAAAAAAAAAAATCTCAGCCAGAAAAGCAAGAATATCTGCTTTTGAAAGCAAAGAGAACTTAACTAAACAGCTGACATTTGAGCAAAGAAAAGAATCTTGCATATTTAAGAGAGAAAATACACAGCCCTTAAAGTGAGAATGCTCTCAGAGCCTGTGTCAACAGCAAGTGTGCTCTGATTCTAGTACTGAACATAATGCATGAACATAATGACCCTTAAATGCTTGTTTCTTCAAAATTTTATTACTCTGAAAATGGAAATTGTGATGGGGTTAGTGATAGAATGTAATAGCATAGGGAACTTGAAATAGAAAAAACCTGGACTTTAAGATAAAAGACTTACTTCTGAAGTGATACGTCCTTGAAACTTGCCAAGGACAGATGACTTCTTTGATCATAGGATAAGGGGCAGGGACATGTCCTGAGGTGCCCATCCCCAGATCTCAGTCTCTGGACTGACCTGCCATTTCACACCCCTCTGCAAAAAGCTTTTGAAGAGATGGAGCCAAGGGTCATAACTTGAAAGCCCCTGAAAAGTTCTGCTGAAAATATTTAAGTCAAGATTCACATATAGATGATGCTTGGCTCCTCTTTCTATTTCACCTCCTCTTCTTCTGGCAGAGAAATTTGCATTGGTCTCACCAGAAGACTTCACCCTCTTGTATTGACCCATTATGTGTCTGAAGATGGATTCTCCCTGAGATTTTGGAGCGCCTAGGCAAGGAGTTGTCTTCCCTCAGAGCCCAGGACATTGGATCAGAAGGAAAACTGAAGTAGGACCTTTGTAGGCCTGTGGCATCTAAATGGTGAGCCTGGGAGACTTTTCCTATGCTAAATAATTGCTTTCTAATACCACAAAGGGAATTCTTGATTGATAAACTGTCTTAGTATCTAAGAAAGAAATTCAGAGACCTTAAGAGACTTTAAGACTAAAAAATTGTATGAAGACCAGCCATTCATTAGGACCCTCACCCAGATACTTCAAAAAGTATCTTTTTGAGAAACCTCAGCTTAATGTTATAGGTATTAAGAAGTTTTAGGTGCTAGGTTTTAGAGTTAGGGTTTGGGTTTAAATTTATGAACTTTATAGGGAATTTTTAGGGAATTGTTAAATATTAATAAATACATATATGATAAATAAAAATTTACTGTTATAGGAAAATTTTTCGTGGTTAAAGTAGGAAAGAGTCAGGTGTCATTATGAGGAGTATAAGATATAGGCATTAATCCACAGCATTTACAACACAGGTATGTGTATATTTTAAAGATGTTTGGTAGAGTTCATGGACAGGATCTCAAATTCAGTTTACTAGGAACTAGTATGCATGCTACTCTAAATAGAAATTCTGTGGTTTCTAATCAACTTGCCTGGAACACACCATCTGAATTCCTACACACACAACACATCTAAGTAATTTTTGTATTCTCTTTGTCTTAGCATATTTTCAGCCCAATTTGTTTTGGTTAAAAATAATTTAGACACTCTGTAATTTTTGTAATTTTCTTTTGTCTCAATCTTTCTCTTTATTTATTTATTCACTTTACATGCTGATTGCAGCCTACTCCCTCCTCTTCTGCTAATCCTATCCTTCTACTCTCTTCTCTCATTCTCCTGTCCAGTTTTCAGAGAAAGGAATCTCTCTCTCCCCATTCCAACCTGACCCAGCACTTCAAGTCACATCACAAGTATGCACTTCCTCTTCAACTGAGGCAAGTCAAGTCAGCACCGATTGAGGAAAGTGATCCAACAGCAGGCAACAGAGTCCATGTGGTATAGCCCTCCTCCAGTTAATAGGGGGACCCTCATGATGACCAAGATGCCCATCAGCTCTGTAAGTATAAGGGGCCTAGGTCCAGTTCATGAATGTTCTTTGGTTGGTGACTCGATCTCTGTGTGTCCCCATGGCCTAGGTTAATTGACTCTGTTGGTCTCCTTGTGGAGTTCTTGTCTCCTTCAGGCCCCTCTATCCTTCTTCTAACTCTTCTACAAGACTCCCAGATCTCCATCTAATGTTTTGGCTGCGGGTCTCACCATCTTTTTCTATCTGCTGCTGGGTAACTTCTCAGTGGAAAGTTTCGTCTGCTTCTATTTTACAGGATGGTTTAATGGGTTTGGTATTAGCTCTTCTTTGAAGATCTGGTAGAATTATGTACTAAAACCTTCTGTCCCTGGGCTTATTTTGGTTGGGAAACTTGATAACTGCTTCTAGGAGTTATAGGATTATTTCAATAGCTTTCCTGATATTGATTTTTCAGTAAGTGGAATCCAAGAATCTCATGCTTAATATTTAGATTTTCCAATTTTATGGAGTATAGGCTTTTGACATAAGACCTAAGGATTCCATGAATTTCCTTATGGTCTTGGTATTTTCCCCTCTTCATTCCTGATTTTGTTATTTTGTATAGTGTCTCTCTGCCTTTTAGTTATTTTAGCTAAAGGGTTGTCTAGTTGATTTTCTCAAAGAATCAGTTCTTGGCTTTGTTTATTCTGTGTATTGTTCATTCAATTTATATTTTATGGGTTTCAGCCCGGTGATTGATGATTGATTAATTCCTCCCATCTACTTCTTTTGCATGTCTTTATTTGGTTTTCCTCTAGAGTTTTCTGGTGTGCTTTAAAATGGCTAGGATGATCAACACCAATTTAGCCAAATATAATATTAACTTTGTATCAATATTCAATGGTAGAAGGGCATATTCAATAATCTGTCCTTTTTTCTTGACCTTTCCTATACTACGTCTATGTCCCATTTTTTCTCAAATCTGTTCACTCCTACATAGGAGAGAAAAAAGGATACAGAAAAGAAAAAGAGAGAGGTCCCTGGGTCTAACCTCCATTTTATATTAATGCAAAATTAAGGTTGTATTGGACTACATCGGTATTGATCTTTGTATATTGATATAAAATTAAGATTATATTTGGCCACAATGGTATTGACCCTTATATATTGATGCAAAATTAAGATTGTATTGGGCTACATAGGTATTGATCTTTGTATATTGATACAAAATTAAGGGTAACGCTTCTTAAAGGTATTGTACGTAGTAATGCTTAAAAATTAAATGTGTAGTTTTGGCCTTTTGCTACCAACTGTCATAAACTGTTTAGGATAATTAATAAATGCAAACTAATAGTCATGCAAGCATGTCATTTTGTTAGTTACTATGACAGTCTATCACAGTTATTTTCTAAGCTAATCAGAAATCAAGTTGCTAAGAGACAAGCAACAGTTGCTTAACTAAATATAAGAGATAGATAGGGCGTCTTCAAAAACCTCAAGAGATCTGTAGAATATGGCATTCAAAGATGTTTTCTTAACTTAAGATTTTTTGATATCGAAACATGTCAGCTCCTGACAGCACCCCCTATTCTACTCCAAGTAGAAGATGAGCATCAAAAAATCTCCAGTGTGAGATGGTTGAATTAGTGGCAAGCCTATCTCTTGGCAAGAAAAACCCCTTGCTTCAACTGTAGACAGAATGTTGTCCAAATAGGACAAAACTTGGAAACAGGTAAGTCGACAGCCTAGCTCTGCCAAGACAGGGTAGGTAATCCTTCATAATTCCTGCTCTACAATCAATGTCTGTCAGAGAAATGGGGTCAAATGGCTGAAGATTGATTCTGTAATATATGGGGAGAAAATGGGAACTGTCCAGGCAGCCACTGGTATGTCATTTCTTAGTTTTGGAAGCTGTGGGTCCTGCACTTCCTATATAATCATATATATTTATGCCTCTCAGGTCTCTGAGGTGGTTGAAGAATAGACAGCTAGAGTCTCATAGTTAAATTTTGAGTTGTTTAGGAATCAAGAGAGTGTTATGGATCTAAGAAGATGTTTTTAAAATTGTGATGCAAGCTAGTTTGAAAGCTGAGTTAGATATAGAACTTTAAACTCATGGAGGTGGTTAGATAGTAGAATGTTAAAGTCAGGTGCCAAATATATATGGACTGGACATTGGGAATATATGCTAAGCCATATAACTCTCATAATTGTGGCCTATTTATTTCTGTTGTTTTGTATTGTATTTATTGTTATAAGAGAAAGAACCATTCATTGGACTGAAAGGGGAAGCTGTTGGGTTGGGGGGAAAAGATGCACCTTAAACTAAAAAAAAAAAAAAAAAAAAAGGTAGATGATGGGATTTTGAGGAGGAAGAGGGTGGAAGGGTGGGACTGGAGCGGGGAGTAGGGAGGGGATTGTGATTGAGATTTAACTTGAAGAAATAAAAAATAAATTAAAAAATAAAAAAATAAAATTGCTAGGATGAGATCTCCAATTTCTTTATGAAGACATTTAGGGTTATAAACTCTTAGCACAGCTTTCATTTTATTCTACAAGTTTGTATATGTTGTGTCTTCATTTTCATTGATTTCTAGAAAGACTTTAATTTCTTTATTTATGAGTCCCTGACCTGATGGTCATTAAGTAGGAACTTGTTCTGTTTACATGAGATTGTAGGCTTTCTGTTGTTTCTGTTGTTATTGAAGTCCAGTTTTAATCCATGTTAGTCTGATAAGACAAAGAGAGTTATATGTGTTGAGGTTTGCTTTGTGATCAGTTATTGGTCACTTTTGGAGAGTATTCTGTGAGATGCTGTTAATAAAGTATATTCTTTGTGTTTGAGTGAAATATTCTGTAGGTATCTTAGGTCTATTTGATTTATAATGTCAGTTGGTTTCAATATTACTCTGTTTACTTTCTATCTCAATAACATGTCCATTGCTGAGAGTCAGGTTTTGGAGTTTCTCATTGTTAATATTTGGGGTTCAATGTTTGATTTAAGCTTTAGTAATGTTTCTTTCATTTTGAGCATAGATATTCAGAATTGAGGCATCATCTTGTTGGTATTTTCCTTTGATAAGTATGTGTCCTTTCCTATCTCTTTTGATTAACTATGGTTGAGAGTCTATTTTATCAGATATTAGAATGTCTACTCCACTTGCTTCTTTGGTCAGTTTGCCTGGAAAACCTTTTCCAGACCTTTATTCTGAGGAAATTTTTATCTTTTTTGGGTGTGTTTCTTGCATGCAGCAGAGTGAAGAATCATGTTTAGCATCCATTCTGATAGTCTGTGTCTTTTTCTTGGGGAATTGAGTCCATTGATACTGAGAGATATATTAATGAGTAATATTTGTTAATTCCTGTTATTTTGATGTTGGTGGTGCTAGTGTGTGTGTGTGTGTGTGTGTGTGTGTGTGTGTGTGTGTGTGTGTGTAGTGTATGATTCTCTTCATTTGCTTTTGTTGATGTGGGGTTATTTCCCATGTTTTCATGGGTGTAGTTAACCTCCTTGGGTTTGAGTACTCTTTCTAGTGTCTTCTGTAGGGCTGCAGTTGTGGATAGATATTTTTTAAATTTGGTTTTGTCATGGAATATCATGGTCTCTACATGTATGATGATTACAAGTTTTGCTGGCTATACTATACTTGGCTGACATCTGTGGTATTTTAGAGTCTGCAGTATTTCTGCCCAGACCCTTCTGGCTTTTAGAGAAGTTATTGAGAAGTTTGTAACAGTAAATTTTTATTTATCAAACATATTTATCAATACTTAATACTTACCTAACAATTGTTCATAAAATTCCTAAATCCTAAACCCAAACCCTAACTCTGAAACCTAACACCTAAAACTTCTTAATATGTATAATACAAAAATTTAACATTAACCTAAGGTTTCTCAAAAGGATATTTTTCTCTGACAGTGGGTCCTGATGGATGGCTGGTCTTCATACAATTTTTCAGTTTTTGTTTTTTGTTTTTTTTCTTCTTTATTTTTTTCTTCAAGTTACATCTCAATCACAGTCCCCTCCCTATTCCCCCCTCCAGTCCCACCCTCCCACCCTCAATCCCCCATCCTCTTTCCCTTTTTTTTAAGTTTAAGGTATATCTTATTTCCCCCTACAGTTTTCCCTTTCAGTCCAACAAATGGCTCTTTCTCTTATAATAACAAATACAATACAGTACAACAGAGGTAATAGGCCATAGTTACGAGGGTTGTATGGCTTAGCGTACATTCCCAATGTCCAGTCCATATGTATTTGGCACCTGACTTTAATATTCTACTGTCTAACCATCTCCATGAGTTTAAAGTTCTATATCTAACTCAACATTCATACTAACTTGCAACACAATTTTAAAAGCATCTTCTTAGGTCTATAACACTCTCTTGACTCCTATACAACTCAATTTTTAATTATGAGACTCTAGCTATCTGTTCTTCAACCACCTCAGAGACCTGAGAGGGATAAATATATCTGATTTTATAGGAAGTACGGGGCCTCCTGCAGCTTCCAAAAGTAAGAAATGACATACCAGTGGCTGCCTGGACAGTTCCCATTTTCTCTCCATACATTATAGCATCGATCTTCAGTCATTTGGCCCCATTTCTCTGACAGACATTGATTGTAGAGTAGGGGTTATGAAGGACTTACCTACCCTGTCTTGGCAGAGCTAGGCTGTTGACTTACCTGCTTCCAAGTTTTGTCCTTTTTGGACAGCATTCTGTCTACAGTTGGAACAAGGGGCTTTTCCTACCAAGAGATAGGCTTGCGACTAATTCAATCATCTCCCACTGGAGATTCTTTGATGCTCATCTTCTCCTTGGGGTAGAATAGGATGCTGTGAGGAGTTGATATATTCACTTATAGTAGGATATTAGCTATATAGTAGAAGGTATCGATACCACAACTAACACACCAAAGGGAACCTGGACATAGACATTTTATTTTTTATTTTTATTTAGTTATTTATTATATATATATTATATTTTTTTCTGTTTTTTATTCTTTTTTATCTGTGTGTCCTCTTATTTGTTTGTTTGTTTTTTAGTTCTCTCTCCTGGGCAATGAGACACTTTTCACTGGTGGTACTGCCTTGTAGAACCCCAATGAATGAGGAGGCTCTTGGCCCTCATAGGACCTCTCAACTGAGATGAGGGACTGTTATATAAGGATACCCCACCCCAGAGAAATGAGATGGAAGGTTTAGGAGGTAAAGGAAAAAAAATGAAATGTGATGTTTCGACCTTTTTTTTTTCTTTTTTTTATATTTTTTTCCTTTACTTTTTTATTTCTTCAAGTTACATCTCAATCGCAGTCCCCTCCCTATTCCCCCTCCAGTCCCACCCTCCCACCCTCAACCCCCCATCCTCTTCCCTTTTTTTTTTCCTTTTAAGTTTAAGGTATATCTTATTTCCCCCTACAGTTTCCCCTTTCAGTCCAACAAATGGCTCTTTCTCTTATAATAACAAATACAATACAGTACAACAGAGGTAATTAGGCCACAGTTATGAGGGTTATATGGCTTAACGTACATTCCCAATGACCAGTCCATATGTATTTGGTACTTGACTTTAACATTCTACTATCTAAACATCTCCATGAGTTTAAAGGTCTATATCTGACTCAACATTCATACTAACTTGCAACACAATTTTAAAAGTATCTTCTTAGATCTATAACACGCTCTGGACTCCTAAACAACTCAAAATTAAATTATGAGACTCTAGCTATCTGTTCTTCAACCACCTCAGAGACCTGAGAGGGATAGATATATCAAGCTGGTCATTCAGTTAGGTACTATGACAGCCTATTATAGTTACTTTCTAAGCTAATCAGAAATAAACCGGCAAGAGACAAGCAACATCTGCTTACCCTAATATAAGAGATAGATAGGGCCTCTTCAAAAACCTCAAGAGATCTGCAGAATATGGCATTCAAAGATGTATTCGTAACTTTAGATTTTTGTATATCAAGACATATCAACTCCTGACAGCACCCCCATTCTCCTCCAAGTAGAAGATGAGCATCGAAGAATCTCCAGTGGGAGATGATTGAATTAGTCGCAAGCCTATCTCTTGGTAGGAAAAGCCCCTTGCCCCAACTGTAGACAGAATGCTGTCCAAAAAGGACAAAACCTGGAAGCAGGTAAGTCGACAGCCTAGCTCTGTCAAGACAGGGTAGGTAAGTCCTTCATAACCCTGCTCTACAATCAATGTCTGTCAGAGAAACGGGGCCAAATGACTGAAGATCGATGCTGTAACATATGGAGAGAAAATGGGAACTGTCCAGGCAGCCACAGGTATGTCATTTCTTAGTTTGGGAAGCTGCAGGCCCTGTACTTCCTATAAAATCAGATGTTTTGACCTTTTACTACTACTTGTCATAAACTGTTTAGGATAATTAAGAAATGCAAACTAATAGTTATGCAAGCCGGTCATTTTGTTAGGTACTATGACAGCCTATTATAGCTATTTTCTAAGCTAATCAGAAATAAAGCTGCTAAGAGACAAGCAACATCTGCTTATCCTAATATAAGAGATAGATAGGGCCTCTTCAAAAACCTCAAGAGAGCTGCAGAATATGGCATTCAAAGATGTTTTTGTAACTTTAGATTTTTTTATATCGAGACAATTTTTCAGTTTTAAAGTCTCTTAAAGTCTCTGAATTTCGTTTGTCCCCTTGTGGTCTTAAGACCAATTAACACATGAAAGTTTCCCAGGTGGCTCACTGATTCAGATGCTTATGGCCTGCAAAGGCCCTAAGTCCTGGAGCTCTGTGGCTGAGCACTCCTGAATCTCAGGGAGAATCTGTCCAGATTCAGACCCAAAACGGGTCAACATCATAGGGTGAAACTTTCTGATGAGATTGTGATGCATGTTCTTTCACCGGTCAAGGAAAACCTTGAGTGAATCATAAACAGGAGAGAGAGCCGGCACAGCTTTTACGTGGATCCTGCCTTATATATCTTCACCTGTCTGTAGAAGCTTTTGTGCACTTTTAAAGTTAGTTCTGGGGCTCAGTCTTTTTAAAAAAGCTTTTTGCAGAGGGGAGAATTCACAGGCAGTCCACAGATGTGGACAGGTGCCCCAGAGCATGTCATTCAGATGCCCTTCATAGAGAGCTGGGAAATGACATCAGACCTCCAATCTCTAGAGGGTAGGCACTCCAGAGGGCATGTCCTGCCCCCAGCCCCAAGAGCAAAGAGGTCCTTGTCCTTGGTGAGTTCCCAAGGACATATCACTTAGGATGAAGTCTTTTATCTTAAAAGTACAGCCTTATTCCAATTTCCCTATGCTATATATGCTAACACTAAACCTACCACAGAAGTTGGGTGTAATTCTGATAGATCTGTCTTTGTATGTTAATGACCTTTTTCCTTTTAATATTCTTTCTTTGCTCTGTGACTTTAGTGTATTTGTTATTATGTGGCAGAGGATTTTCTTTTCTGGTCCAATCTATTTGATGTTCTCTAAGCTTCTTGTACGTTTATATGTATTTCTTTTTATGGTTAGGAAAGATTACTTATATGATGTTGTTGAAATATTTTCTGGGCCTTGGAACTGGGAGACCTCTATTCTTATTATTCTTTGATTTGTTATTTTTATAGTGTTCCAGATTTATTGGATGTTTTGTGTCAAGAATGATTTAGATTTAGATTATTGTATTTCTTTGACATATTTACTGCTTTCTTCAATCTATTCTGTGTGAGATTCTCTTCCATCTCTTGAATTCTGTTGGGGATACTTGCATCTGTAGTTCCATCTCCAGGATTACCTCAGTTTGGGTTTTCTTTATTGCTTCTATTTCCATTTTCAGTTTTTGAACAGTTTTATTCATTTCCTTATGTTGCTTTATTGTATTTTTCTGTCTTTCTTTAAGGGATTTACTAATTTCCGTCACCTGTTTGACTGTATTTTCCTCAAGGGAATTGTAATTTCTTCAAGAGATTTATTTATTTTCTTGTTTATAGACTCTATCATCTAAATAATATCAGCATTAAAATTGTTTTCTTATGCTTCAAGCAGTAGGGTAGCTGGGTTCTGTTTATACCATATAGCCCTGGGTTTTGTTGGTTGTTTTCTAATATTGACCCTTAGCCATTTTGTTGTACCTGGTGTTGGCAGTCCTGGTGGTCCCTGAAGGCAGTAGGCCTCTGGGATTGCAGATAGATCTGGTAGTCCCGGATTCCAGCAGGCCTCTGGTTTTCCTGGGTGGCAGCAGGCCTCTAGGGATACATGAAGGTCTTATAGACTGGTGGTCCCTGATGCTTTCCAGCCTCTGATAGTCCTGATGGTTTCTTGCATCTGCTGGGCCATGATGGCTGCAGGTCCCTGGGGTTTCAGGTGGAACTAGTGGTCCCTGATGGCTACCAGCCTCTGGGATTTTAGGTGTAGATAGAACCCAGGAGATGGAGCACAGGGGGCATGGGACAAACTTCACTGTTTCTGGATTTACCTGGGGGAACCCAGTAGGAAAGGAATTAGGGGTATAGTCTTAACCTGATGGTCTCTGATGGCAACAATGATAGAATTATTCTGTTGCCTCAGTATTAAGTACTATTAAAGGCAAGTTTAAAATTTAAAATATAAAATATGCACAAAGAAAATGTTATTAAAAGTGAAAAGTACATGCAACATTTTATAGTCCTTATGAAAAGACATCTAAAATTAAAAAAGAATAAATTGAGAATGTGTTCAAAGCTTTTATGTGATCTATTCTACTAATTAAATTATTATTTAACATGTTTTTATTATTTGATTGAATGTTTCCTTTGTATTTTATGTTTTTCAAGTGATAGAAAACACATAATATTATTATAAATATTTTGGTGATATTCAGGAAAATAATTTAGTTAGATAAATTAAAATGTCTATTTTAGCCATACAGTTTTTAGATATATTAAAATAAAGTATCCATATCTATGACATTTTACTCATGGGTTACATTTTGAGATCAAGATTTTATTTATGTTACAGAAATATTTAACCATTACATATAAATATGTCTCATTGTGTGTGTGATTTGGCAGCCTAGAGAGGGAATTAAGATATGTCCTTATAGCTAGCTATAACAAAATCTTTTTTTTTTCTACAGATTCTCTAATCCTCAATAGACTACTTCTTATTATAGTGTCTGCTATGTCTCTGGGTTCTCCGGCTATCTTTCATGCACTCTATTGATATTCAGTTACATTAATAAGAAAATAGTCAGCAGTAAAAGCAGAAAATGTACACATGTTTGAAGTGATCTTTACAAAAATGAAAAATATAAATGTAAAATGCAAACCGCTATAAAACACATATTCCTGTGAGCAGTCAAGTACTTACAAATTTATTTAATACGACAACCAAATTTATGTCATTAGGGATTTCTATTTCCTATTTCATCATACATTATTCTGAATGTCAACTTTCTTCTGACTTGTCACAAAATGACTGCTACTGTTTCTGCAAGCCTATGAAGTCACATTGATGTCAACCATAAATATAAGTGATACGTGTATGTGATAGATTATGACTTGCTATGTCTTTGATTTCCTAAAGAAACTTTCTTCCCTCTAAGCTGTTCAGCAAATTCCTTTCATGCCTCATTTGCTACATTCCTTGATAACTGTCTATTTTCAGAGAAGATGATTTTATCAAGGGTAATATTTATCACATTTGCAATTATGTAGCTTTCTTATGCACTAAATATTAGACTACCTGGGTACTATTTGTATTGGGACTCAGAAACTGTTAGGGCATCTTGACAGACAGTATTTTAATCTTGATAAAATTTCAGAAATATGTTATGAACTTTTGTTTGCCTCTTTAACAGTAACTTGCCTCAAAGTCCAAGGAAAGGAATGAAGAAACTGTCCTGCAAATTATCTTAGTAAACAGAATTCACTAAGTTTCTGTGTTCATTACCATTATGCGCTGTTTTGACCAACCTTGTGTAACCAATACTTGTTGAGACAAACACATCTAGCACCTTTAAAATTCTACCTTTTGCAACTATGACAGATAATGTTTTCATTCCTTGAGCACTGACAATAGACACTGCAGGATCTGATTCCACTCTAAAAGCAGTCCTCCATTGATACTGGTGTACATATTTGAAATAAACTCCATTAGACTGCACAATGTGCCCTGTGCACTCCATTTCCCAACCCACAGCTCTGTCTGCATTTCTGGATGCCTGCTAGCACTAGGGACAACCAGGAGAAACACTGACCCAAAACTAACTGCCTGCCTTGTTCTTCTGGGGGACACTCAGCAGGAGTTAGCTACACCCTGTCCCCTGATCTCCATTTTCCAATTCACAACTCTGCTTGGATACCAGGAGGCATGCCAGCATCTGAGACAATCAGGTAGGGTCCTGCCTCAAACCCCTTGCCTGCCAGAACCCCTTAGGATATACGCAGCAGATGTTAACTGTACCCTGTCTACTGCACTCCAATTTCTGGTCCACATCTTTGTCTGCATACCTAGAAGCCTGCCATCACCAGGAACAAACAGGTGACACACCCTACAAACCTCCTGCCTATCAAATCCCCTTAAAGCAAGCCCAAGAGCAGTAAACTGTACCCATTATTCTATGTTCAATTTTCCAATGACAACTCTGCTTGCCTTCCTAGAGGTCTGGCCAGCAGCAGGGATAACCAAATAGCTAAAGGTAAGCATAAAAAGAGCCAGAGCAATAAGGCACCTCAAGAGCCCAGATATCCTACTATATCAAGCCCTGTATATCTTTTCACAGCTAAAGGACAAGAAAATATCCTCAAATCCATTATTACAAAGATGATAGAGACCTTTAAAGGGGAAATGAATAAATTTTCTCTTTTTTCAGATGAAATTCATTTTTATGTTTATTTATTACTTCAAGTAACATATTCATCACAGTACCCTCTTTCCACCCCTCCCGTTTCCATCCTCCCACCCTTTCTTCCCTCTCCTACCTTTCTCACTCCTCCAATATGGAGTGTCCCTACATGTCAACCCCTCTCAGTTCAACAGTCATATGATAGCTAAGAGCTTCCTTTTGCACTGAGGGCCCACATGGTAGCATCCCTAACAAAGTTCCTGATCCTTTTGGTGTGTTGGTTATAGGATAGTTATCCTGTATTATATGGATAAAATCCAATTATAAGTGAGTAGATGCCAAGTGTATCTTTCTGAATCTGAGTTAGCTCACTCAGGATGAGGTTTTCTAGTTCCATCCATTTGGCTGCGAAATGACATGATTTCCTTGTTTCTGATAGATGAGTCAATCCTGTACAACAACAACAACAATAACAACAACAACAACAAAATCTGGAGGTATCACCATCCCAGATTTCAAGGTATACTACATAACAATAGTAAAAAATACAGCATGGTACTGGTATAGAAACAGACCCGTGGATCAATGGAATCGAATTGAAGACCCAGAAATGAATCCACACACCTATGGTCACTTAATTTTTGACAAAGAAGCCAGAACTGTACACTGGAAAAAGGACAGCATCTTCAACAAATGGTATTGGTCTAACTGGATGTCAACACTTAAAAGAATGAAATTAGACCCATACTTATCATCTAGCACAAAACTTAAGTCCAAGTGGATCAAAGACTTTTAACATAAAGCTTGACACACTAAATCCAATTGAAGAGAAAGTGGGGAAAAGCCTTGAACTCATTGGCACAGGTGACAACTTCCTGAACAGAACAGCAATAATTCAGGTTGTAAGAACAACAATTGATAAATGGTACCTCATGAAACTGAAAAGCTTCTCTAAGGCAAAAGACACTCATTAGAACCAAGATGCAACCTACAGATTGGGAAAATATCTTTGCCATCCCCACTTCTGACATAAGGCTAATATCCATAATTTATAATGAACTCAAGAAATTAAACACCAAGAAAACAAATAATCCAATCAAAAAATGGGAAACAGAGCTAAACCGAGAATTCACAATGGAGGAATCTCTAATGGCAGTGAGACATTTGAACACATGCTCAACATCCTTAATCATCAGAGAAATGCAACTCTAGACAACTCTGAGATTCCATCTCTCACCTGTCAGAATGGCTAAGATCAAAAAACTCAAATGAGAGCACATGCTGGAGATGTTCTGCAGAAAGGTGAACACTCCTCCATTGTGGTGGGAGTGTAAACTTGTACAACCACTATGGAAATCAATCTGGCGATATCTTAGAAAACTTGGAATAGGCCTACCACAAGACCCAGCCATTTCAATTCTGGGTATCCACCCAAACAATTCCTCACCAAACCACAAGGACATAGCCTCATCTTTATTCATTGCAGCATTATTTGTAATAGTTAGAAGCTGTAAACAACTCAGATGTCCCTCAACCGACAAATGGATAGAAAAAAAATTGAATAAATCTCTTAAAGAAATAGAGCAAAATACCATCAAACGTGAAAGAAATGAATAAAGCTGTTCAAGAACTGAAAATGAAATAGAAATAATGAAAAAAAATAATGATGTACTCCTAGCAATGGAAAACCTAGGTAAGAGAGAATAGAAACTACAGTAGCAAGCATCAGCAACACAATAGAAAAGGCTGAGAAAAGAATTTTGCACATAGAAGATATGATAAAAGAAATTGATACATGGATCAAAGAAAATGTTAAATCTAAAAAATATCTGACAAAAACATTAGTGAATATTGGAATGCTATGAAAAGACCAAATCTAAGAATAATAGGAATATAAGAAGAAGATTCCAGCTAAAATGGTCCAGAAAATATTTTCAAGAAAACCATAGAAAAAATTTCCTTAATCTAAAGAATGAGCTGTCTATAAATGTACACAGTGCTTACAGAACACCAAATGGAATGGATCAAAAAGATAAAAATAAAATTAAATAAATAAATAAATAAAGCCTTCAACACATAATAATAAAAACACTAAGTGAATGTACAAAACAAAGAATAATAAAAGCCGCAAGGGAAAAAGGTCAAGTAACATATAAAGGCAAACTTATTAAAAATACATCCAACTTCTAAACGTAGACTTTAAAGTCAGAAAGGGTTGGCAGATATATTTTGAAGTCTCTAAGAGATCACAGATGCCACTCCAAACTAATATGTCAAGCAAATTTTCAATCAACCATAGAGAAAACATGATATTCCATGACAAAACCAAATATAAACAATATCTATTCACAAATCTAGCCCTACAGAAGACACTAGAGGGAAAACTTCAACCCAAGAAGGTTAACTACACCCAAGAAAACAAAGGATATAAATTCTATGCCAACAAAGGAGATGAAGCAAACACACACACATACAAACACACACACACAAACACAGTAACACACTATGATCACTAATATCAAAGTAAAAGGATTTAACAAACATTGGTCACTTATGTCTCTCAACATCAATTGGTGCCAATTCCCCAGCACGAAGACATGGGATAATAGATGCAAAATCAGGATCCATAATTCTGCTGAATACAAGAAACTCACCTTAGCAACAAAGATAGACATTACACCAGAGTAAAGAGATATAAAAGATTTTCTAAGCAAAGCAAAAGCAAGCTGGAGTAGCCATTCTAGTATCTAATAAAATAGAATTTCAGTCAAAATTAATCAAAAGAGATGGGAAAGGTATACTTCATATTCATCAAAGGAAAAATCCAAGATGATATCTCAGTTCTGAATATCTGTGAACCAAAGGCAAGGATACCCATATTCATAAAAGACACATTACAAAAGCTTAAATCATACATTAAAACCTACACTTTAATAGTGGGAGACTTCAACTCTCACAACTGTGTCAGTGGAGTAGTCATTCAGACAGACAGAAACTAAACAAAGAAATAATGAAACAGACATCAGGAATCAAATGTATATAATAGACATCTACAGAACATTTCACCCAATTACAAAAGAATATAATTCTTCTCACAACCCAAAGGAACCCTCTCTAGAATTGACCATATTCACAAAGCAAGTCTCAACAGATATAAAAAAATTGAAATAACCCCTTATATCTTACCTGACTGCCATGGATTAAAGCTAGACTTCAACAACAACAGAACAATAGAAGGCCTACAAACTCATGGAAATTGAACAGCTCTCTATTCAAGGACCACTGAGTCAGGGAAGAAATAAAGAAAGAAATTAAAGACTTTCTAGAACTCAGTGTAACTGAAGGCATAACATTCCCAAACTTATGGGACATAATGAGAGCAGTGCTAAGAGGAAAGTTCATAGCAATAAGCACCTTCATAAAGAAATACAAAGAATACAAGAACAGTACAATGAAACCAAGAACTGGTTCTTTGAGAAATTCAACAAGATAGATACAACATTAGCCAAAGTAATTGAAAGACAGATATAGAATATCCAAATCAACAAAATCAGAAATGAAAAGGAGAACAAAAACAGAAAATGAGGAAATCCAAAGAATCATAAGGTGTTACTTCAAAAATTAGAAAAATCTAAACAAAATGGATGATTTCTTGATAGATACCATGTATCAAAACTAAATCATGATCAGGTAAACAGCTTAAATAAACCTAAAACACCCAAGGAACTAGAAAAATTCAATAAAAGCCTCCCAAACAAAAACAGCCCAGGGCCAGATGGTTTTAGCACAGAATTCTACCAGACTTTCAAAGAAGAGCTAATACAAACACTCCTTAAACGATTCTACAACATAGAAACAAAAGGAACATTGCCAAACTTATTCTATGAGACTATAGTCACCCTGATACCTAAACCACACACTCAACAAAGAAAGATAATTTCAAAGAAATTTCCCTTATGAACATTGATGGCAAAATATTCAAAAATCAAATCCAAGATCACATCAAAAACATTATACAACATGACCAAATAGGGTTCATCTCAGCGATGTAGCAATAGTTCAACATATCTAAAATCTATGTAATCCACCATTTAAACAAACTGAAAGAAAAAATAATCATCTTACTAGATGCTGAAATAGTCTTTGACAAAATCCGTAATTCCTTCTTGATAATAGTCTTAAAGATATCAGGGATACAAAGCATATAGCTAAACATAATAAAGTCAATACACACCAACCCCATAGCCATGTCAAATTAAATGGAGGAAAAACTTTAAGCAATTCCACTAAAATTGGCGACAAGATAAGGCTGTCCAGTCTCACTGTATCTACTCAACAGTACTTCAAGTTTTACTTGGAGCAATATGACAATTAAATGAGATCATGAAGATACAAATTGTCGAAGTATCTCTATTTACAGATGATATCATAGTATACATTAGTGAGCCCCCCCCCCCAAAAAAAGGTATTTATCAGCTGTAGGATTTCTCTGCCTCAGAACTCCTAAAGCTGATAAATACCTTCATCAGAATGGCTAGATACAAAATTAACTCAAAAAAAAAAAAAAACCAGTAGCCCTTCATTATTCAAACATTAAACAGATTGAGAATGAACTTAGGGAAACAGCACCTTTCACGTTATCAACAAATAATATAAAGTATATATCTTGGTATAACTCTAATGAAGCAAGAGAAAGACCTGTATGACAAGAAAATCACATCTTTGGAGAAATAAATTGCAAAACATATCAGAAGATGGATAAATATCCCATGTTCATGGATTACATAAGAGAAACAACCATTTGTTGGACTGAAAGGGGGAACTGTTATGGGGAAAAAGATATACCTTAAACTTAAAAAAAAAAGTGGGGGAAGAGGATGGGAAAGTGCAACTGGAAGGGGGAGTAGGGAGGGGATTGTGATTGAGATGTAACTTGAAGAAATAAAAAATAAATTAAACAAAAAGAAAAAAAATGACCATCTTATCAAAAGCAATCTACAGATTCAACACAATTACCATTAAAATTCCAATGCAATGCTTTATAGAACTTGAAAGAACAATATTCCACTTTATATGGAAAGAAAGGAGAAAAGCAGGATTGTAACCGAACTTTTTAAATTATTAAGTATTTATTTATTAACAACTATATTCACTTATAAAAAATATAAACACTTAACTACTCATTCTACAAATTCCTACAACCCCTTTAACCTAGCCACTAAACCTATTGATAATTATTTTCCTAACCTTTTAGAAGGATACAGTCTCTGGGGCAGGTCTTCAGTCGTCAGGAACACAGTCTCTGTGGTAGACTCTTTAATGCACTTAGCAGTCCTTTTTTCTGGAATATCTCAGATGTAGATTCTTCAGGGTAAATTGTCTATGGCAGTCTCACCTTAAGGCTTGAGGCTTTCTTCTCTCTGGGAGATCTCAGCTGCCTGTAGGCCAACTTATTTCCTTCGCATAAAGCCGGCCACAGTTTCATTTAGGCCACTGTTCGGACAGGTCAAACCCCTCTAGGCAAAAGTTGAGCCACAGGGTTTAGTCCTTGGCCTTTTGTTGTCTTGCTGAGGCTTTCTTTGCTAACCAGCTTCTTTTTGCCTCAGGGAGATCTGGCCATCAGTTCACCAGCACTTTCTCCATCAGGACTCACATTGGAGCTCTCTAGCAAGGTGGGCCTCTTGGTTCCATGCGCTTGTTCTTAAATAGGAGCTCTCCTTGTTCCACCTGTTTCAGCTTAATTTGGGCTCTGCCCACCTAGCAGCTGAAAGCAATGTGCCAGGCCAAATACTTTGTTTCTAGTCCATTAAGTCTTTCCTGTTTTTCCTGGCTTCAACCTTGTTTTTCAGTCCATTAAGTCTCCTGTTTGTTTCATGTTTTCACCTGACTTCATCCTTGTTTTTCCACAAGCTGATAAGCTAAACGCTCACAACCAAGTTGATCTTCATGCCCTGAATTAAGAGACTGTATCAGAAAGCCCTAGATATTTTCTAAAACTGATTTAATTAATCTAACTCCCTACACAGGATATATAAAACAGTCTTGCACAATAAAATATTTTCTGGAGTCATCATCTTCCCAGATCACAAGCTGTACTACAGTGCAATAGTAATAAAAGACTCATAAATTGACATAAAAAAACAGACAAGTTGATCAATGGAAGTAAATAGAAGATGCAGATGTAAACCCACACACCTGTGAACACTTGGTTTTTGACAAAGAAGACAAAACTGTACAATAGAAAAAATAAAGCATCTTCAACAAATATTGCTGCTCTTTCTGGATGTCTGCATGTAGAAGTATGCAAATAACTTCTATCTAAAGAAGTATCCATCTATCATCCTACATAAAACTCAACTCTAAGTGGATCAAAGACTTCAACATAAGACCAGTTCCAATTAACCTGATAGAAGACAAAGTAGGCAATAGCTTTGAATGCATTGGCACAGCATATAATTTACTGAAAAGAACACCAACATCCCAGGAACTAAGATCAAAAATTAATAAATAGGACCTCATGAAACTGGAAAGCTTTTTTAAGCCTAAGGATACAATCAAAAGGACAAAATGGCAGCCTATAGAATAGGAAAGATACTTACCAACATGACATTGGACAGAGGACTAATATCCAAAATATATGGAGAACTCAAGAAACTAGACATAATCAAACCAAATAACTCAATTTAAAAATGGGTTACAGAGCTAAACAATTCTCAACAGATGAATCTCTAAGGACCAAGAATCCCTTAAAAAATGTTTACTTTCATTTGTAATTCCGAAATGCAAATAAAAATGACTTTGAAATTTCATCTTATACCTGGTACAATGGCTAATATAAAAAAAAAAAAAACTCAAGCAACAGCTCATGTTGAGGAGGATGTGGGGCAAGGAGAAGATACCTTCAGTGCTGGTGGGATTGCAAACTTGTACAAACTTTAGAAATCAATTGATGATTTCTCTGAAAACTGGAAATAGTTCTGCCTCAAGACCCAGCTATTTCACTCATGACATATTCCCAGAAAATGTTCCACCACATCACAAGGCCACTCAGTCAACTATTTTCATACCAGCTTTATTTGCAATAGTCAGAAACTGGAAATAACCTAGATGTCCTTCAACCAAAGAATGGAAAAAGAAGCTGTGATGCACAATGAAACGTTACTTGGGTATTAAGAACAATGGCGTTTGAAATTTTCAGGCAAATGTAGAAAACTAGAAAAGATTATCCTGAAGGTATAATCTGAGGTAACCCAGACCCAGAAAGACAAACATGGTATGTACTCACTCATAAGCGGATATTAGCCATTAAGTACAGGGTAAACATGCTACACTCCACAGACCCAAAGAAGCTTAACAATACAGAGGTCCCAAGGGAGGATGTTTGGATATCATTCAGAAGAGGATATTAAATTGACATCTAGTGTGGACGGACAGGAGGACTGCGTGGGGGAAGGTAACAAGAGGGATCAATTGTGGGGCAGATGAGTGGCAAGAGAGTAGGAAGATAGAACTGGAATTGGTGAGAGTATCTCTAGGACTAGCTAAAAACCTAGGAAAATAAAAGTTTCCAGGTATCTATGAATGTTACCCTTGCTGAGACTCATGACAGTGGGTGATATAGAACTTGAAATGGCCACCTCCTGTAACCACGAAGACCACCAATTGAGGGATCGGGACACCAACCCAGTCACAAAATCTTAGACACACAATTTTTTCTGCCTATAAGATATGCATGGATAAAGAGCAATCAGAAATTGAGGAATTGGTGACCCAGAGACTGGCCCAACTTGAGAACCATGCAATAAAAGAGAGAGTCCACCTCTGGCACTATTATTTATATTTGGGTCTACTTGCAGAAAGGTGCCTAACATAACTGTCATCAGAGAGGCTTCACTCGGCAGCTGATGGAAACAGATGCAGAGACCCACAACCAAACATTAGGAGGAGCTAAAGGAATCTTCTGGAAGAGGGGAGTAAGGATAGATGGCGTCAGAGAGGTCAAAACAGCACAAGAAAATTTACAGACTCAACTAAGCTAAGTCCATGGGGGCTCACAAAGCACAGAGACTGAACCACCAGTTAGAAAGCATTCATGCGACTGACCTAGTCCCCCTGTACATATGTAACAGATGTGCAGCTTGGTCTTCATGCAGGCAGTAGAAGTATGCACACTCTCCGACTCTGTTGAGTGCTTTTGATCCCTTTCCCCTAACTGAACTGCTGTGTCTAGCCTTAGTAAAAGAAGCCTTAGTTTCAGTAGCCTAGTCCTTCTGAAACTTGATAAGCCAAAGAAGGTTGATATCTATGGGAAGTCTGCCTTCTCTGAACAGAAAAGGGGCAGGGATGTTGGAGGACAGGATTGGGAGGAGAGAAGAAAGGGGAAACTCAAATTGAGTTGTTAATTAATTAAAATTTTAAAAGAAATAAATATTAATAGTTTAGAATAACACAAGTAAAAACTAAAGTTTTCTCACTTGTTTTTGTGTGAGCTGTTTATTTGATGAGGTTGAAGGTTTCCTAGCCAAATTCAGAATTTTCTTGAAAATGTTTGGATATTGAATAAATTATATATAATATTGGCCACAAAACAATGATATAAAGCTCTCCTTATATTTGGCAGTACTTTTATAATGTGATGGGTCCTAATAATTTAGGACCTCTGAGTTCTCTTGTCTAGAGTGGCTTTCCCTTACATTTCTAACCAGATAGCCACCATGGCAAACTGAGCTATTCTTTGCAAATTAACACTCATGGTTCACTCTCATTTTTCTAATCATTGTATCAGCCATATATTCCTCATGTTCTTACCCTAAACCTTGACTGTAGATGTAACTCAGACTAATGTTAAAATAGTTCAAGGAATTTGGAGAGCCCAAAAGATGACACAGTGTGGGAACTTTTAGAAACAGAAGGAAAACATGAGGAAAAAAGCCACAAACATCTAAGATGAAAATGAGTATGTCCTTTATAATTTATTGGGTCATTAAGATTTTTTTAATCTATTTTTTAGACTGTCTTTTATTTTCATCATAAATGAAACTCCTTGATCATATCACCTATTTCTAAAACATAGGTCCTTCAATTTCCTAAACCTTCAGAGTGAGAAAAAATAAACAGTAACTAACTTAAATGTCTTTCCTCCATTGCATAATTCTATAGATCATACTTTAATATCATCAGGAAAAATAACCTCCCAGTAAACAGATAATTTTTCCCAGAAATAATTATTGTTACACATTAATATACATGGCACTTGCTGTTGTTTCAATTTTTTTTCATTAAAGGATTCTTCTTTCTAAATTATATCAAAGGATCATTTAATTTCTATGCTCTCACTGTTCCCAAAAGATCATTTTAATTTTCAAAAATCTACTAAATCTCACATCTAACTAGTGCAGCTTTGAACTTATAGTTCTCTTTTTTCTACCAGTTATTATCTGATATGGGTACAAATTGTCAGAGGACCATTATGAACAAGAACTTCATTATAGGTCTCTAAAATCGGTCTCTTCAGTACATTATGTCATATATTTTGTCTCTCTAAAACAAAACTTAAGATATTCTGTGGTGACTTTCCACATAGTTGATTCTTTAATAAGTTTACACTACTCTATATGATGGAAAATGAGGAGTAGTACATAGGGAAAATATCTATTTTTAGTATCATTTGATAAATACTTTCTAAGTAACTCCTTCCTCTAATCCTCTTATGACTGAATGAAGCTAATAGAATATTTCATTGAAAATCATATGATATAAATATATGCCATTTGGCACCAGAATAAGAGGTGGGAAATAGTAACAAAATTATTAATTTTTTATATTTTAGTCCTTTTTTTCTTCTTACATATTTCAGTGGAACATAAGCTCCTCTGTGCTCATGGCCCTAAGGGAAAATATGTTAACTTAAAGCAGTCTCTTCTAACTTTTGAATTTTATATGGTTAGTCCTTGAGGAAAGCCCAAAAGACTCACTGCAATAAAATAGTATTATTTTGAACTAATCCATGAACAAACAGAGCACATGTGATGACCCTTCATACTGGGGAAATGAATGTTGAAATCAAAGATAAGAGGAGGTTTATATGAACATGATTGTGAGCACATGGGATAATTTTCTCTTAATGAAGTGTTAGTTTTCCTGTCCTCAGAATCAAGTAAGGGAAGAAAAAAAGAAAAAAAAAGCATCCAGCAAGTTTGGTACCATCTATACAACCTCCCTCCACCCCCCCCAAAAAAAACCCACAAACAAACAAAGAAAAAAGCCAAAGAAAACCACACACACACATATTTTGTTCTTCAGACAGACCTAATTGGTGAGGGAGATTGACACAAGGAAACTTAAGGAAACAAAAATCAATGCATTCATGAAAAAATCTTAGTAGACAGTCTTGGATAATTTGATATAGTTTCCAGGGCAAGAACAGAAGAATGTTTTCCTCCAGGGGGATGATGAGAATGGAAATGAAGAATGATTCAGTGGCAACCCATATGTACTGACAGCTAAGGTCAGGACAGGATGATGTATGTGTCCCTGAATACCACCATGGATGGATGATGATTAGAACCAGATGGTACCCCTTCAGCAGCAAGTAACAAACAACCCAACTGACAATGACTTAAACAGTGGGGACATTCTTTACCCTACCTAAGGAGAACACTGGAAAATCTATTAATCCAGAAGCAAAGTAATGTCATTGAGGCTCGGGGACATTACACATTGTTCTTAGTTAAGTTCACCAGTTTGGCACTACTTGTGTCTTTTCCTCAAGCATCATTGGATAAATGCCATAGATCTTTGCAACATGTTCACTGCATTGCCTCCAAAAATGGACTATTCTATCATTGAAAATCTATTATTATAGAGAAAATAAACTTGCTTGTAATAAATAAAGTAGGATTTTTTTATTGTATTTCAGAGGATTTACTTCTACTTACAGGAAATGTATGGTACATAATTCGTTTTCTGTAATTATTTGTATTTATTTTATCATAATCAAGTGTGGCTATGTGAAGAAACATATGACTGACTTAGGAAATAAAATTTTATTGTACTCATATTTCCCAGCAACAAATGATGACTCATGTAGTGAGGGGCATTCAGGGAATACTCTAGGGTGTTCAGAGATCAGAAGACAGTGAGGAACTCATAAAGGATTACACCATATAGAAGAATAAGTCAAGGAAACTGTGGATCTCTTTGGGAGTGATTGTATGTACTTATTTCAAAAAGACTGTGACTTTTGGGTATAGACTTTAGCTGTGAGTGCCACATCTTGGGGATGACTATAGAAGATAAAGAAACCAGTTTCTAAAAAGTGCATGGCTTTGAAAGGATTAGGTTCTATATCCAAACTATGCTCTATACCAGTTCCTTTACCTTTTAAGAGTGTATAGAGCAAAAATTTTGAAACTCTGCTATTTTCCTGTTTTAGGCTTTAATTCTAAGACAACTGTCATCTATTTGAAGCCACAAGAAATACTGAAGAGGATTTTAGGAAATTTTGATTATGTAGTAATACAAGTAAAAAGTATTTAAACTGTTTACTAATGAGAATTAGTCATAAATCTTGGTATTCTAAATCATAAAATTTCTACCAAACCAGCTTGTCCAAATATAGAATATAGTTGTCAGTTATTAACATAATTTTTTCAACAGAATATATACAGCTATATCCAATCAGATGATTGTTTTTAGTCACTTTCTAAATGCACTATAATTATATATATGAATGTATATACACATATGTATATGTGCATATGTATAAATATGAATGTATATACACATATGTATATATATGAATGTATATACACATATATATGCATATGTATGTGTATATAATCACATTACAACTTGTCAGCAATCTTTTTAGGAACACAGGCAGATTCTCTTTAAGCATAAGAGATATACAAAAGTGTTCCCCATTATCCTAAGAAAGAACGCATAAAATTATGCACTGCCACTTAGTAACCATGTTAACAGAAGACATTAAGAGCAATGAAGTCTAGTCAACAGGCTATTGTCAGAACAAGTTCATATTTCACATGGTGTTTTATAGCTCTGTATTTCAAGTTTTTATTATGCTATAAATAGATACAATGTTATAAAAGTATGCTATATATAAAGGGGTTTGTAGCAATTATAGTCTGAGAGAATACAGGAAAAAGTACCATAGTGACCTTAGAAAAAATATTTTCTTCAAATTTTAATATTCACACATGTGCATATATAATTTAAATTTGCATTACCTGAGTTCTTAAATATTTTTCAATGTTCTTTCTTCTCAGATCCTATACAATTTTAATAGGAAAACTGTGTCATTACACTGCTATGAAAGGTATTAGCAAAGGTAGATTTTAAAATCATTGAAAGTATATTCCATTTTTATTCTGATAAAAACATAAAACAAAATGTATGACCCTAACCATAACACACACACACACACACACACACACACACATACATACACACACACACACACACACACACACACACACACACACACACACACACATACGGTATATTTACCTTGATGTTAATTATGTGGTTAGATTATTTTCTTTTGAAACACCATGCCATTTATAAAAGTTAACCCATGGAATGGTATGGCTGGGTCTTGAGGTAGAGCTATTCAAAGTTTTCTAAGATATCACCAGACTGATTTCCATAGTGGTTGTACAAGCCTGCATTCCCACCAGCAATGTGGAAATGTTCCCTTTTCTCTGCATCCTCACCAGCATGTGCTGTCATTTGAGCTTTTGATCTTAGTCATTCTGACAGGAGTGAGATGGAATCTCAGAGTCATCTTGAGTTGCATTTCTCTGATGGTTAAGGATGCTGAACATTTCTTCAAGTGTCTCTTGGCCATTTTAGATTTCTCTTTTGTGAATTCTCTGTTTAGATCTGTTCCCCATTTTTTGATTGGGTTATTTTGTTTTGCTGGTGTTTAATTTCTTGAGTTCTTTATAAATTTTAGATATTAGCCCTTTGTCAGATATATGGTTGGTGAAGATCTTTTCCCGATCTGCAGGCTACCTTTTTGTTTTAATGACAGTGTCCTTTGCCTTAGAGAAGCTTTTCAGTATCATGAGATCCCATTTTTTGATTGTTGGTCTTAGGGTCTGAGCTATTGGTTGTTGTTCTGTTCATGAAGTTGTCACCTATGCCAATAAGTTCCAAGCTTATCCCCACTTTCTCTTCAATTAGATTTAGTGTGTCAGGCTTTATGTTAAGGTCTTTGATCCACTTGGACTTAAGTTTTGTGCAAGGTGATAAATATGGGTGTAGTCTCATTCTTATACATGTTGACATCCAGTTAGACCAGCACTATTTGTTGAAGTTATTCCTCACCAATCCACAGGGACATCTCCTCAACTATGTTCATAGCAGCTTTATTTGTAATAGCTAGAAACTAGAAACAACCCATATGTCCTTCAACTGGAGAATGGATTAAACAAACAAACAAACAAAGTATGGTACATCTACACAATGGAATACTACCCAGCTATCAGAAACAAGGAAATCATGCAATTTGGAACCAAATAGATGGAACTATAAAAGCTCATCATGAATGAAAAAGCTCAGACTCAGAAAGAAACACATGGCATATATTCACTTATAACTGGATTTTAGCCATTATAGTATAGGATAACCATTCTACAATCAATAGACCCAAAAAGAGCAGGAACTGGGACTTGGTTACCTGTCAATGGGACACCCTACCCTACTGAAACTTCCATGTATGCCTTCAGTAAAAGAGGAAGCTCTTAGACCTCATTTGACTAATGAACTGAGGGGGGCTGATACATGGAGATACCCCACACCAAAGAGATGGGATAGGTGGGAGAGGAGATAGAAGGTGGAACGAAGGTGCTGAGATGGGGTGGGAGGAGGGTGTGTCAATGGAGATGTAATGAAGTAATAAATAAATGTTAAAAAATAAATAAAATTAACCCATATTTCATTTGTTCTTAAGACTATAGAAAATAAATTTATTTTAGATTTGTATAAATTTGACCATTTTAGATACTTCATCTAAGAATAATTATGCAATAATTATACCTTTAGAAATGTTTATTTCACTTAATATCATTTCATTAATGATATAATATGAAATATAATGTAGTATTTAGTTCATTAGTTCTTAATTTTGTGTGGTGGTGGGCTGTGTAAGTATGTGTATGCATGTGTGTGCATGTTTATATGTGTGCATGTGTCTGTGCGTATGTTCCTAATGCCAATAAAACCATTGATGAGTTCTGCACAGCAATGATTCTATTACTTGGTACTATTATTCTACATTAAACATTTTTTTATTGCTTGTGACCTTGGGCCACTTGAGAATTAGCTTAAGAAATAAAATACATATTTGAGCTACCTATCCAAGGTTGGAGAATGCTTCTGGGATAATCTCTTATGTACGGTATGGAAGCATCACTTGTTAAGAACAACCTTATGATCTATTAGCAGAAGGCAGGAAATAGAAGAAGAGAGCTCTGACAGAGATAATGGAACTCTGGAAGATAATCCGAGGCAGGAGATTTGCACTGGACTCTGAATTAGTCTGAAGCATGAAACTTAGGAGAGATAACCAGCCATGTGGTAGACATAGAACTGAATAAATGGGATAATAGTAATAAGCTAGTCAAGGAGCAAGCCTAGTTTGGCCTAGGCATTTATTAATAATTAATAAGCCTCCAAGTCATTATTCACAAGTGGAAAAGCATGCAGTTACAGAATGCACAGCATACAGAGTAGTCCTCTCTTGCAATTCCCTCTGTCTTCATATGGTCATAGAACATGAACCACAAGTGAAACAGGAAGTAAGACCAGGCTATGAACCTCAAGACTAATCCTTCAGATATATTCTTCTTCTGTATAAGCATGACCACTCCAATATTCCACAAATTCATAAAACACTCCCATCTACTAGGGTCAAAGTATTCATAGTTGACATTTTCCACCCCAACCTTTAACAACATTAAACAATGGATTAGCATTTATTATAAACATACAAAAATTTAAAAATAAACATAAAAACTGCTTAATTTAAAAATGTATTGAAGAAATAAACAAAGACTTTTCCAAGACTGCCATTCAAAATATGAGGAAATATATGAAAAAGATATGTAATTTCATGAATCATTAGAAAAATACAAAACAAAACAAACTCAAATATCTTATACCATTAAGATGTCTATCATGAAAAAATGATAAGCAACAAACACAGACAATGATACAAAGAAAAGACAAATAGAAAAATTGCCTACTTTTGGCTGGATTGTATAATATTACAGTCATTGTAGAAAACAGTGTAGCTGATTTTTCCCCCAAAAAAAATCAAACAGAAAACTAAGAACAAAACTAACATATAATTTAACTACTTGGCATAAACTTGAAGAAAATAAAATGACATTTCTATTGAAATATGCATATTACTCTGTTGCTTCTCTATAAAAGTCAAAATATGAAATCAACTGAGATATTACTCAATTGATTAATGGATAAAGAAAGTGTGCTATATTTGCCTAACAGAGTACTAGTGACCACAAAGGGAATGGAACCCTAACATTTCTAACAAGAAGGATTGATGTGCTTTATAGAGTGAAACATGGCAGATGCAGGAAAAGAAATGCAGCATATTATGATACACTTAGATAAACAAGTAAGTGAAACTTTTCATTGCTCAGACCAGCTAACTTACAAGAAGCAGCGTACAGAGAAAATATATCATATTTCAGGCGATACTGTCCCTTAAGGGAGAGAGGGCTTGGTGATATATAGAGACTACAGATGTGGTTTCAGGAACTTGATACCATCTTATTGAATCAAGAAATGTAGAAAAAGGAATGTGGCTCTTTGTTTGCTTTCATCTTTACTCCAAGATCCTAAAGCATGCACCATTGGATCATTGCGGCATTTAGAACACATATTTGAAAGGATGTTCAAAGACATTCACAAACATATATATATACTGGTAATTCCAAAGAAAATTGTCTTGACAATATAGATTATCACAACACAATCACATGTTTATAGGAAGAAACTTATAGTGCTTTGATTAGCCTCATATTTACTGGATGTATTATTTTTTAATTTGTCATTTCTTAGGAACCTTTTAATTCAATATTCATCTCTATAATTTTGACTTATCCATTTTATAGTATCTAGAAATATTATCTTTAGTTTTTTGCCATTAATATCGTTTTTACAATGTCTATATCATTAGCCTTTCATTTCACTATATTTTTATGGCTGAATATACCCATAAAAAAGAGTCTTCTAAATAGGTGTGAAAAAGTATCATCACCAAGTTTGTTCCTTGAACTGAATTATTACATTGTATTTCATTTCAATTTTAAATTATATGAATAGTAGTTGGGGGTACCTTAGTGGATCAAGGACATCCCACATAATCATTCAAATCTAAATTTGATCCCATAGAACCAAACTTGGGTGTGGTAGCACATGTCTGTTATCCCATAGAACCAAACTTGGGTGTGGTAGCACATGTCTGTTATGATGTGATAGAGGAGGTAGGAGGATACATGGAAATTTACAGGTCAACTATCAGGGTATATGTAGTAGTGAATAGCAAAGGATTCTTAAAAAAGGAAGAAAGATAGGACTGACACTTGAGGTTCTCCTGTGACCTACAAACCCATGCTGTAGCATGGGTATGCCTGTATTTATACAAATAAACAGACATATACTCCATGTCCATATCTTCATATCATATACATACATGTCCAGATACATTGCACACACATATACACACATTATACATATGTATAGAAATATTTTTTAAAAGTAAATAAATGTAGTTAAGAATTATACTGGTCTATTAAAGTGGTGGCCATGTATTCTTTACTAAGATCTATTACATCACTATCTCTGGGAAGTTGTCTAGGTTTCCAGTAACAGGCATGATTCCCTCCTGTTGAGTGTACCTTAAGCCAACTAAACAGCTGTTAGTTACCACCAACATATAATTATCTCTATTGTACCTTTAAGGACAATTATCATATTACTCATAATTATGACTCATATATTTCACTGCTGGATAGGACTACTGATTGTTTCTTTCAATTTTCAGCTTGCATGACAGTTTTTAGTATTATGGAAGGAAGAATACAAGTTTTCAGTTTAAATGGGTTGTTTGGTGTTTTGCTTTGTTTTTGACTGTGTATTCAGTCTTTTGTATATTCTACATACTAATCCTCTGTCAGATGTAATATTGGCAAAGATTCTCTTCCATGCTGTTCTTTTTTTTCATTTAAGTTTTTCCTTATCTTTACAAAAGGTTTTTAGTTTTAGAAGGTTCCATTTATCAATTGTTGCAATTAATTCATTGGCTAATGGAGACCTATTCAGAAATTCCTTTCCTACATCTACATTTTCCATGATAATGTTTATGTACACTTTTAGTAGTTTTAGCATTTTAGGTTTCAAATTGATCTCCTTGATACACATGGAGTTTACTTCTATGTAATATGATAGTTTTATATATAATTTAATCTTTCAGCATATAAGACTTTTTCCAGCACTATTGTGTTGATTTTTCTCACTTTTATACAGTGTATGTTTTTGTCCTCTTTGTCAAATATCAGATGGGTGTATTCATGATTGGGTCTTCTATTTTACGCCATTGGTCTACATTTCTATTTCTTTGCCATCACCATATTTTCTGATTATTATAGTTTTATCATATAGCTTTAAATATAGAATGGCAAACTCTCAAGTATTGTTCTCTTTGATCAGGATTGCTTTGACGATCTCAGTTCATTTCTGTCTCCATATGAATCTTGGGGATTTTTTTTCTCTGAAGAATGTTATGTTTACTAAATATGAGTGTAATCCTCTCCTCTCAACTAAGAAGCTCCTCCTTACAGCAAATGTAAACAATGATAAAAACTACAATTGAACAGAATCTAGAAAGAAGGGATAATGGGAAGCAGGATATAATTAGTTCATTTGTAACACAACTTCTGAGCTACGATTCAGAGTACATTAAAAAAGAGGAGATAAGAGATTATATGAGCTAGAAGTCCAGGATAACTACTCTTAAACAGTGACTTCTAAAAATGACTGCCTTAGGAGACCTGAAAATTGGCATGATAAGACTGAAGGGGAGAAATATCACAGGATCCCACCTTAGACAAAGAAATACAAGCAACTACAAACTAATGATAATTAGCCTTCCCTAGTGGTAAGTACTCTAATTTGTCTTCCCATACAAAAACATTACCCCTGAAATCATATAAGCACAAATAACAAAAACAAATTCAGCAGGTTATATTTATATATTTGTACACAAACACACACACACACACACATGTTCAAGGTAAAGGAGGCCATCTGTTGAAGAGGAGGTAAGTGAGAGAAAAAATGCAGGCAGTGACAGGAGAAGAGTTTGAGTGAAAATGGGCAGGGAGAAAATGTAATTATTTTAATTAAAATATATATTAAAATTAAAAACAAATTTCTTTATTTTGAAATTTTCCAAAGTGGTCTTAGAGTGATAGCTCAAAAGTTATAAGCACTTGCTGCTTTTGCAAACATCCAGGGTTGATTCCTAGCATCAAAATTGTACCTCACAGACATGTGAAACCTCATTCCCAGGAACCTGTGACAGACTCTTCTGGCCTCCATGGGCAATAGATAGACATGTGGTTCATATATATATATACATATATATGTATATATATACACATATACATATGCTAGAAGAAGTACATATTCATATATATATCAAATAAAATTAAAGAAAAATTTTAATTGAAAACTGGTGGCAACATGAAAGAAACTGTGGCGAGCCACAAAACTCTGGTGAGCCACAACCCTAAGATGGCGCCTGGTTTGATGCCAGAAAGCTCAAGCTTAGCTGTAAACAAGCCTTAGTTGGTAGCAGCTGCCTAGCCCGGTGTGCTTCCTCCTTTTGTGAGCCTATCTTGGATCACCAGGTGGCATGATCTGATTGGGTTTGAGTAGGCATATAAGGGCTTGGGGGAGGAGAAGCAGAGACACAAGCAGGGACACAATCAGAGAGACAAGCAGACAATCAGAGACACAAGCAAGGATTCGGAAGACTGTTTTCAAGGGACCTGAATAAACTGCTTGAGAAGAGCTTTTGCGAGTTGCGTCTTCCTTGCTGGTCGAGGGGGACGCGACAAGAAACAAAGCATTTTCCTGTTCAGTACAATAATCTCCATGCAGAATAGCAACTACCACATGCTTATATTCCATTACTGCTGAATAGCACAACTCATTCATGTCATCTACATTAGAATATATTGATGGTCACCAGACTGGACATAGTGGAGAATGAGCATAAAATAGTAGTGTCATGAGAGTATGATGCTACCATTTGTTACATATTAGAGATGCTACAAATCCAGAGAATATACTGTGTATTTCAAAATCTCAAAGATAAATTTCTGAAAGATTTACTGTATTATATTTATTATTCTCTCATATATTATATTCCAAACACAGTTTCCCCTCTTTCCTCTTCTCTCATCCTTATCCACTCCCCCTCTGTTTATCACCAGAAAAGGGCAAGCATCCCATGCATATCAACCAAACATGGCATGTCAAGTTGCAGTAAGAAAAGACATCACCACTTGAATTAATACAGATCAAGGCAAACCAGCAGGAGGACAAGGGTCCTAAAAGCAGTCAAAAGAGTCAGAGACAGCTGCCACTACCACTGTTAGGAGTCAGAAAATAAGACCAATGCACACAGCCATAACATTAATATCATGAATTCAGAGGACCTATGTCAGAAAGATGAGGATATGTCCTTGTGCAAAACAGCAACCTACAGATTAAGAAAAGATCTTTACCAACCCCACTTCCGACAAAGGTCTAAGATCCAAAATTTATAAAGAACTCAAGAAATTAAACACCAAGAAACTAAATAATCCAATAAAAAATGGGAAACAGAGCTAAACAGAGAATTCACAAAGGAGGAATCTCCAATGGCAGTGAGACATTTGAAGAATTCCTCAACATCCTTAATCATCAAAGAAATGCAGCTCAAGACAACTCTGAGATTCCATCTCTCACCTGTCAGAATGGCTAAGATCAAAATCTCAAATGACAGCACATGCTGGTGAGGGTGTAGAGAACGGGGAACACTCCTCTACTGCTGGTGGGAGTTCAAACTTGTACAACCACTATGGAAATCAGTCTGGCGATATCTTAGAAAAGTTGAAATAGCCTTACCTCAAGACCCAGCCATACCACTTCTGGGTATACATCCAAATGACTCCTCACTAAATCACAAGGACATTTCCTCATCTGTGTTCATAGCAGCCTTATTTGTAATAGCTAGAAACTATAAACAACCCAGATGTCCCTCAACTGAGGAATGGATAAAAAACCAAAAACAAACAAATAAAAAACTGTGGTACATCTACACAATGGAATACTACTCAGTCACCAGAAACAATGAAATCATGCAATTTGCAGCCAAGTGGACAGAACTAGAGAAACTTATCCTCAGTGAACTAACCCAGACTCAGAAGGATGCACATGGCACCTATTCACTTACAATCGGATTTTAGCCATATAATACAAGATAACTATATTATAGCCAATGCACCAAAGGGAACAGGAACATAGAATTTGTTACCTGTCAATGAGACACTTTGCCCTAGTAGGGCTGTCTTGGAGGCCTCCAGTGTATGAGGAGGCTCTTGGCCCTCATATGACTGATGAACTGGGGTGGGGGACTGATATGTAGGGACACTCCACTCTGGAGGACTGGGATGAAATGGATTGAGTTAGAGGGTGGGAGGGGTTGAAAGAGGGTACTGTGATGGAGATGTAACTTGAAGTAATAAATAAACATAAAAAAGAAGGAAACACAAAAAATGCTAACCACCCACTCTCAAAAAATATTTTAAAAGTAAATTATGAGTAAGAGAAAAGTATTAGAGGAAACTTCTTGACTTTTCATCCTGATATTTTTCCTTATGAATTTTATTTTATATTGATAAAGCATGAAACTATAGCTAAAACATACAAATATAGAGATAAAGCATAATAGCACTTGAAAAATAAGTAAATTAGTTAAGTAAATGACATTTTTTGTTTACTTGGAGTATATCTCTGTATTAATATGGGAATTTTCTAGATTCTATTAGATTTTGAGGAATTTGTGAAGAAAGAATTTTTATTGTGGTTTAATAAAGGTTATTTCAGTTTGTCAATATACTTTAAAATAATATTTTGAAATAGTATCTTCAATGAGGCAGGAAGTATTACTCAATTTACTTGTGAGCTTTCAGAACAATAAAGAATTCCACAGACCAAATTTATTCATATATCTTATATGAGTGATTAGCATCGAGGTTAAATTCCAAAAGTATATGCATTATATTTAAAATTACTTCTATTGCTCTCCAATTAATGGATTGCATTGTGGGAAAGTTAAGATGATTTATACAAAATATTTGTTTATTTCAATATTTAAAAAAATTTTATGACTTCATTAGCACATTTATACCAGATTCCTTTTAATTTAGAATGTAATACCACATGTATGATGATGAAGCATATAGGATTTAAACCAATCCAAAAAAAATCATAGTAGTTCCTCTTTAATTTAGTTCTAATTTTTAGCTATTTCTTGAATTTTAGAATTCCCCAGCTTTCTTTGCTATTGAGACAATCTAATATAAATCAAAGATATTTTATTGAGAAATAATGGATATGGCATTTTTGTGCAGGCACATTTGTTTCCATGGAAACATAGCAAATAGTCTTTGTGCCACCCTCTTTTTTTAAAGGAATGTGTTATGAATTATTTTAAAGTTTCTTTGTGTGACTTAGATATTATATTACTAATAGAAATATACTATTAGACTTTATAATAGGTAACTATAGTGGGAAATATTGGAATCCTTTCTTATAGACAGTCTTTCAGGCTCACAAACATGTCTTTATTTTAATTTCTTTCTTTTTTTTGTTGAACTTCAGGAAAAGAAATAATTTTAACAAGGAAATTCTACTTAGCTGTTCTTCAGCTAACTCTTTAAGGCTAAGACCAGATTCAGTAGAGTGAGAAATCACCTCATGACTCTTGAACTTTCATAAGCTAAATAAAATTGTTTGTAGTGATCCCTTGAAAACTTTATCTGACACTCAATACTATTTGAAGTGGAAAAATCATGGCTCAAAATTCCATAATGCTGTAAAGAAGAAATTGGGTCATAGTGGCCAGGGTTAGTGAGGGCATGATTGAAAAGCTGAACAGGAGTGAGGTTTGACTCTGCTGAGATCTTGGTAAGCTGTTAGGTCAAAGTTGTGCTGACAAGGAGCTATACTCTAGAGCCAGGCAGGATTCAGCAACCATGCTGTGTGTGAATTTGGACAGAGAATATTTCTCATCTGCATCAAGATACATATAAATACTTCCAAGGTGTATAGAAGTTTGATAGCAATTAAAAGAGTGTTTGGTCAAGTTAATAAGTTAATACATTTCTATTTCAAATAAGACAGCTGCTAAGAGATTGGGGAATGAAGTATGGTCATATAAATCAATTTTATGAAATCCTGTGTACTTGTGTATGTGTGTGTGTGTGTGTGTGTGTGTGTGTGTGTGTGTGTGTGTGTGTGTGTGTATAAAAGATAGTCTGTGGTAAAACCATAAAAAGATACTGAGCTTACTTTCAGCAAGACCGTTCCCATTTGTTTTCAAGTTTTGAACTATTCCTGTTTGTTAACATACTGAAATCGTGTGTTTCTAGTAGATACTACTATGCATTTAGTGAATGCAAATGTTAGTGGATTAAATAGTTCTTATCCATTTTAAATAGATTTGTTGATTACTTAGCCATATGTAGAAATGTAAACACATATAAAAAATTTTAGGTAATTCGATATTGACTGTTCTTTACCATAAGGATACCATGGTAACCTAACCAGGATATTCAACATGTGGGTTTTCTTACAATGTTTCCCAAATCCTCTTTGTAGTCAGCACCTCTAGCTCTAGTCTCAGTGAAGTGCCATCCTACTTCTGTTATTTTTAACTTCTATGATTCTAACTTTGATCTATTTCAAGGCAATTTTTTGCACAGTGGGAAGTGAGGGATAAGGTTTATTTTGAAATGTCATCCGGATCATGTTTTCCAATAACGCACCTAGGTGTGTCTTTTTCCAAATTACATTTTATGACTATGAGTCTATTTCAGTTTCCATTTACTTTCATTTACCTATAGAACTATTTTATGCCAATTCTTTAGGGTTTTCATTATTGTATATTTTATTTAAACTTGCAAAAAATTGTTTAAGTATTATGGTCTTCTCTAATCTCCAAAAGTCAAATATGTTGTATAAGAGTGAAGTATAGAAAGTCATACATTTTCTATCTTGAGATAGAATTTCATAGAATTTTAAATTTTGCAATACGATTCTTAAAATTCCAAGAAAAATATTCAATAAAATATCTCAAAAGTCTTTGACAGAACTCATTCTTTTTTTGCTCAGAATTTATTATAAGCTTATCTTATACAAATAAACTTTGACATTTTCCGAAGATCAGAAGTAACTTAGAGTAACAGGATCATGTGAATCTGGTGATTGATAAGAATTGCCCTTTAAGGTCAAGAGTACAATGTCTTGAATTTATGTAATATGATGCAAATTGATAAAGAACATCATTTATGTATGTATCATGTTCAAATTTAATTATTACTGCCTGGCAGAAAGGACAGAAAAAAAAGTCTGAAAGGACAAAATAAATATTGAAATCTAGTGGTAGACTCACTGTCATAGTGAGCCTCCAAGTGAACATTCCTGAGTGACATCTGTTCCTCTGAATATTTAGACCAACTGTGTTGAACTTACTGTGATGCAATATGCTTGAAAGTACACTCTATGGATGACTGAACAGGTTATTTATAGATCAGTTTAGATATCTGTAAGTATGTTTCTGTACACCGACTCTAGTATCTATATTAAGATACAATGCTATGCTTCTGTGCTACTAGATGTATGTTTGTTCAAGAGAGTCACTTTGTTCTCAAAATGACATGATGACAAAATCATGGTGGATAAAATGACTCATTCATGGTGACTGCTTTGGCTTAGCTTGCAAGAATTATAAAATTTAAGAAAGTCAGCCCAACATCAAATCACTGAAATACTCATTACAGTTTTTCCAAAGAACTGCTATAATTTTAGCAATATGTGACAAATTTAAATTACTTTTTTGTTATTTGTTTTCTGGACACAGGGTCTAACTTTGTAATCCTGGCCAGATGTGAGTTCATGAACTTTAAGTCTCAGCTTTCCCAATACATGACTGTAAGAGTAAGCCTGCCATCTCCAGTTTTGGAATATATTATTAGTTATTTTATGAGACATATGTTGAGGATTTTTTTCATTCCTTATGCATGCCTGATTGTGGAAAAGAATATGACTTCATCATTGAATTGCCCTTCTATATGTCTGAACTATCAGTTTATCTAAATGATAGAGGTCAATTTTCAGGCTATTTTCTTAGTCTATGTTGAAATTTTTAAACTGAAAATCTACATAGGTATTCATTATTTTGGCATTAAAACTGTCCTAAAGTTCTATTGTTTATGACATACAGCTTTGTTCCTTTTTTAGAATTGCTTTGACTATTTTAATATTGGTTTTGCATTTTCCTTACATATTTATAATCTACTTAAGCATTTCTACAAACAATTCATGTTATAGTTAAAATCACTGTATGAGATTTAGAGAATGGAATCCTAGCCAAAACATCCTTTCTAACCCAAACAATATATCTCTCAGTTCACTTACGATTTATTTAATATTGCAGTACTTTGCAGTTTTCAGTACATAGAAGTTACCTACACACATTTTACTAATAGTAAACCTGTATACATTATATATGTGTACACATTTATTTTTATTTATTAATATAAATTTGTATGAGGGGTTGCTCATGTGCTTCAGTGTACATGTTCAGTTCAGACAACTTTTGTGCATCACTGTTTTTCTTCTAACGTGAGTTCTGGGAAAGAAACTTGCATAATCAGGCATAGCTGCCACCACCCTTACATACTATGAAATATTTCAATATTCCAGTATTCATGTTTTTGAACACTAACCTTTAAATAGAAATGTCAATTCCTTTGATAATCTATGAAAATATTGATGATGGTTTTATATCCCCCTTGTATATTTCTAGGTTTCCTGAACTGATTCATTAGATATAGTAAGTTTTTCACATGCTTTAACTTTTTTTTCCAGAGTAGGCCAACATCTTTGCACAATAAGACAATGTATGTCTCATGTTACAATCTGTAAACATTTTTCTAAGTTATTTTACTGCCTAAGATGTTAACCATGCCCTCTGAGAGCAAAAATAAACAAGTATGTCACTTGTCTTTTTTCCAAATTTAGTTTTTTTACCATAAAATGCTGCATTTTCTGCATTATTTTGCTGTTGTTTGTTATCTGATTGAAAGTAATTATATTGGATCCTAGGAAGATAATACAAAGTCCGTAGTCTAAGAAATTGGAACACCTCAGAAGTTAAAACCATTTTAAAAGAAAAATGAAATATCAAAGGGTAGGAAAATGTTTACAAATGTGTACATATAAGGGCATATGTTATCCTTATCTATACAGAATTCTTATAACTCAACAACAAGTAATGGGCAAATACAGTGTTTTAAAATGTAACCAGATAGGATATGTAGAGGACAGAATTCCTGATTGATGTATTAAATAATAACAGCAATGTAATGTGGACAAAGAAATACAGTACATACATATGCTTGCCCTGTTCCCTTCTCATGTCTGTCCCCATTCAATACAAATAATCTCTTTTCTATGGTAATGTTTTTATGATTACAATTATGATTATTAGACTTGTAAAGATACTTAAGAAGCTGAATGCACTAGCTACTCCTCCAGAGGACAGTTCCCAGTACCATAAGATAGTTAACAATTATCCATAATTCCAGTTCCAGGGAATCCAACAGCCTTTCCTGGCTTACTAAGACACTGCATACACAGAGTGTGTAAACATGCATATAGGAAAAACACACATATTCTGAAATGAAAAATGAATAAAACATTTCTTAAATACCTGACTTCAGTCTGTAAAACCGTATGTCTAATATTTGTCCTTCTAAGTTTCATGCATTTTGCTTTACAGAATCTCCAATTCCATCCAGTAAATATGAAAGTGATATAATTTAGTGCTTTCATTATGGCTAAATAGTACTCCATTTATCACATATTTTCTTTACCTATTCATCCTCTGATACAAGCTAGGCCGATTACATTTGTTGGTCATTACAATATAAATGAAGTTGGGGTTATAGATATCTCTATTTTCTGGTGACACTAATTCCTTTGAATAATACTCACAAAAACAAAGTAGAAATCATATCTATCATATTTTCCTTTTATTGTTTATTTTGTGCTTGTACATGTATATGTGTGTATATTACTTTCATGCTGATTTGTGTAATTACTACTTATAAATACACTTCCATTTTAGTGCAATGGAACCTTTTTCCTTCTATTCTTGTGACGCTTTCTATTGTTTGCTTTCTTAACAATAACCATCTAGTTACAGTGAGATGGAATATCTTTAGTTTGGATTTATGGTTTATGTACAGTCAAGGAACCTGTAAAAAAAATTCATATATATGTGGACCATTTTCAACTTTGAGAATTGTCTGTTCCAGTCATTGTAATCACATAGAAATTGAAACAGAGAGGACTGTTAAAAGTAACTGGGGCAGTATGTGAAGTGGAAGAATATGGAAAGGTTAACCAGTGCTACTAAACTACATTTTGATAGGAGCAGGAATTTATTGTATTTATTACACTCTTTTAACAATTAGAGATAATGAAATGTAGTGTATGCTTCTAAATACTAAAAGAGAGTTTAAAGTTACATTTTGGATAACTGAGTGTTGAGGTTTGGGATATGGCTTAATGGCAAGGCATTTGTTTAGTGCATTGGGTGTGATCCGCAAGACTGTGGTAAATGATAAATATTTAATATTTGTCCACTCTGTTGAATATTTTGTAATATATTAGTAGAATTGAAAGAATTCAAAGTACCCAACAAACATCTGAAAATTTTATAAAAATGTGAAAAATTAAGACAAATGAATATATATGAATAAAAGGACTGCATAACTAAATCAACAAATGGTAGCTATTAACAGTATTAAATATACAGCACCAAACAAATGTAGTTAAACTTGTACATTATCACAGGTCTGGGGTATTAGTTATGGTTGTCTAAAATACTACATCTACTGAATAAAACTGCTTACTGCTTCTAATATGTTTCTGAATTAATTTAACTACTTACTCTTATGTAGATGGAAAACAAATGAGCACATGTACTGTAAGAAAATCTGGTGATTGAGTTTAAGTAGCAGTTTTTTCATAGTCACTTGTTGATATATATCTTAAATATTAAAAAAATAAGCTTATTATAGTTTGCTATAAAATGTCATAATGCTTAGTATTTAAAATTCTATGATATTGAATAATATTAAGCATATTTTATTTGGTTATTCAACTTATATACCATGGGAAAATAAGTTAAGAAGTCAGAAAACCAAGTAATATATTTTTAAGCTTAGAAAGTGGAAAAGGAATTCATTCAAAAGTATCAATTAAGAACTATTCTGTGTATGAGGATGATTTTGAGAACATAGTTGTAAAATTTCTCATAATCCTCATATCTGATCAAAAAGAATATTATGTTATATAATTGGTTATCATTATTGTTATTATTATCATCATTATAATTTCTTTAATTTTAAGAATATAACCAAATTACATCATTTCTCCCTTTATTTCTACATTAATTATTTTTCATTGCTTCTATGATACAACATGGCCAAGTAAGCTTACAAAAGAAAGCATAGTGTTTCCCTTGGCTATATCACACTGAGTACTCAGTGACACCAAGTGTTAGGAAGAAGGCAATAATTATTGAAGAATCTCTGCTGGAACATCTACTGTGAGAAAGAAGTATAAAATTAAAACATAATATCTAGTCATACAAATAATGCTAGGTTTTGTCAAGTTCATTTATGAGAGATAAAATTATTATTTATCGTTTATATTATCCTCAAACAAAATGTCTTATGTAAACATTTTATAGATCAAATAGAAAACTCTGGAAATTTCTAAAGTAACATATGTGATCCATTTTTTATTAAATAAATAACATATTTTTCTTCTCAAAAATTAAAAAAAAAACTAAAATTTTATGAACACACTTATATACAGATTTACATATTTTGTTATAGTTAAATCTTTGAAAACTTGAATTAACTAATGTTAATAACAATATTTTCTTTGTCATATTTCTACCATATTTTTCCTCTCTAAAACTACTCTACCATGGATGAACTTGATTCTTCAATTTAAAGACAAGCATATTTGTCATGTCAAATTGTTTAATTTTTATTCTATAATTTAAAAATTATATTCTGTAATTTGATGTGAAGTGTACATTCATGATTTCCTTGGTATTATATATGTATAAGATAGAAGGTATATATTATTACATGTATAATATAGAGAAAATTGAGATTAAGGCAATAATTTGATTGAGTAAGGTAGATGGCTTTCTAATATTTCCTTTTGTCATTAAATTGTTAATAAAGAGAAGTACTTCCTATATGATCTACTTCTTAGAACTTATTTAGGGAAATAGGTTCAAATGATCACAAAACTACAAGAGAATAAATCCCACAAATTTTAGGTTATTGATAATAAATATTTAATATGTGTGAAAATAATTTTTCAGTGGATTTTAATTAGGTTATTTAATAATAAAATTGATATTAGATGGATGCATTTTTATATAGAGATAATGAGAGCCTTTAATCTTTAAAATTATTCATATTGTGAATGAGGTTTCCTGAAAAGAAGGAGTGTCTGACTTTGAACAAAAGTTCCTAAATATCTGAAAAGACAAAGGGACAAATTGGGATCTGAGTATTGTGGAGACTGGAATTTTGTATGTTCAGAGACTAATAACTTTATCTTGAGCTAGTTTTAGCTTCTGTACAGCCATTTCTTGTCCTACTCTGTATTTGAAGTAACACCTCATGATAATAAATTTACAAAACCTCTTAAAAGTTATTAACTTAGCAAAATGCTAGCTTTTCCAAATGCAAGAGGAAAGAAGACTGTCAGATAACATTTCAGGCAATTACAAAAAATTTCTCCATCTTGTTGTATCTGTCTTTCTGCTGTTCCCACCAATATGACTTAAATTTGCATCGAGTTTTTGCTTTCTTTGATTTGTAAACAAACAAACAAACAAAAGGGTGGGAAACTTATCCCCATTGGAACATGGAATTTAGGGTAACCTTGATCTGTGTTCCTAGGCTCTGGTTATCAGAAATAGCTCCAGACATACATTACAGCATCAATCTTCAGCCATTTGGCCCCGTTTCTCTGACAGACATTGATTGTAGAGCAGGAATTATGAAGGACTTACCTATCCTGTCTTGGCAGAGCTAGGCTGTCTACTTATCTGCTTCCAAGTTTTGTCCTTTTTGGACAGAAGTCTGTCTACAGTTGAAGCAAGGGGTTTTTCTTGCCAAGAGAAAGGCTTACCATCAATTCAATCATCTCCCACTGGAGATTCTTCGATGCTCATCTTCTACTTGGAATAGAATAGGGGGTGCTGTCGGGAGCTGACATGTCTCGATATCAGAAAATCTTAAGTTAAGAAAACATCTTTGAATGCCATATTCTGCAGATCTCTTGAGGTTTTTGAAGATGCCCTATCTATCTCTTATATTTAGATAAGCAAATATTTCCTGTCTCTTAGCAACTTGATTTCTGAGTAGCATAGAAAATAACTGTGATAGACTGTCATAGTAACTAACAAAATGACACGTTTTCATGACTATTAGTTTCCGTTTCTTAATTATCCTAAACAGTTTATGTGAGTTGATAGCAAGAGGCCCAAACTTGACATTTCATTTTCAATGTATGGAGAGAAAATGGGAACTGTCCAGGCAGCCACTGGTATGTCATTTTTTAGTTTTGGAAGCTGCAGGCCCTGCACTTCCTATATAATCAGATATATTTATCCCTCTCAGGTCTCTGAGGTGGTTGAAGAATAGATAGAGTCTCATAGTTAAAATTTGAGTTGTTTAGGAATCAAGAGGGTGTTTTGGATCTCAGAAGATATTTTTAAAATTGTGAGGCAAGTTAGTATGAAAGCTGAGTTAGATATAGAACTTTAAACTCATGGAGATGGTTAGATAGTAGAATGTTAAAGTCAGGTGCCAAATACATATGGAGTGGACATTGGGAATGTATGCTAAGCCATATAACTCTTATAATTGTGGCCTATTTATTTCTGTTGTTTTGTATTGTATTTATAGTTATAAGAAAAAGAACCATTTTTTTGGACTGAAAGGGAGAGCTGTTGGGGGAAAAAGAAATACCTTAAACTAAAAAAGAAAAAAAAAAGAAGGGGAGAGGATGGGGGGTTGAGGGGGAGGAGGGTGGAAGGGTGGGACTGGAGGGGGTAGTAGGGAGGGGATTGTGATTGAGATGTAACTTGAAGAAATAAAAAATAAATTATTAAATAAAAAAAGAAAGAAATAGCTCCAGAATAAACTGTCTTATTGTCTTTACGTTGAGAGTTGTGATTTTCTTTCTTTTTTTTTGTATGTGTTTATTTATTACTTCAAGTTATATGTCCATCACAGTGCTGTCCTTCCACCACTCCCTGTTACACCTTCCCATCATCTCCTCCCTCTCCCACCCATTCCACTCCTCTGATGTGGAGTGTCCCTATATATTAGCGCCTCTCTGTTCAACAGTCATATGAGGGCTAAGAGCTTCTTCTTGCACTGGGGGCTTACATGCTAGCACCCCTAGGACAAATTGTCCCATTAATAGGTAGCAAAGTCTATGTTCCTGATCCTTTTGGTGTGTTGGTTGTAGAATAGTTACCCTGTACTATCTGTCTAAAATCCAATTATAAGTGAATAGATGTCATATGCATCTTTTGAGTGTGATTTTATGTGTTTATTACATACTAAAATTTACAGTAATTAGTAGGAAAAAAAATTATTTCATGAAAGTCTTTATTTAGAATTACTTACTATTCTATGAGCACTACCTGATTAATCTACACTTTCCTCTTTTCCTTATTTACTCGGACAACTTTTTCAATTTGTTTTATGCTGCAATTAAATGTACAAATTTAACATAAATGATAAAATTGTTTATATGTTTTTATTTCTAATCATGTTGGTATTGTGTTTTCTGTTAAAATTATTGTCAATTTATTGCCAGTTTTACCTTATAATTTTATGTTATTTGGATGCTTACAGATAATAATTTAACAATATGTATTTCTGTAACTACTACTAATAATTCACAGCCTTGTGAAATTTTCCCACCTATAGAAACTAGCAGGTGGTTCTGAATGGATTTTAGCATGATATATTGCTGAGGAAAATAGATATTCTACTTTCTTTTACAATTCATGGTATAAATATTAGATACATTTGAAAGAATCGATAACATGGCTATGAAGGTTCAAAGATAACTTACAGAAGACATAATGGTACCTTTTACATGAAAAAATACTGATAAGAATCATTTATTCTACTAAATATGCTGAAGTGGTGGTTTAAAAAAGGCTGCAGTGATGTTGTTCACTGGGTACAGTTCTTCCTTTTAATTATGCTCTTAAAACTTTAGCATATTTAGCTTGTCTCCTCCAATTCTAAAGGCTCATTGATTTGGAAAGTCATAGTTTTTGTTTTTTTCTGTCAAACAGGTGGGTAGGATAATAAAATTAGAATTATCTTAAAGAAGCACTGAATTTGCATAAATAAAATATTTAATGGAAAGATTTTTGAATCAGGCATTGAATTTGGGAAATGAAAAAAACATAATTTTAATTGAACTTGTTCTGCTGGGTCACATTTTAAGAAATAGATTTTTAATTATTATTACTTCTTGAATTACAAAGAAAGAAATGTTCCTTTGTTTGGGACTCTCCTGGGTTTAAAACTTGCAGATTGTTACTTTTCATGTTCTACTGTAATTAACACTGGAACTTCTATTCAAACTATACATTAAACAATGAATACATTGTCACTTAAATTTATGTTTGCAATATCTTCTTTTTTATACTTGCTATTTAAATTTCAAATTAAAGAACATAGGATTTAAAATTCTGCACATGGAAGTTTAGGTTCCCTCACAGTTGGATGTCACTTTTAATATTTCCACCCTGGGAAGCTATTTAAAAAGATCACAGGATGGAAATAACAAAAGAGAAGTCATATGGAAGCTCTGATATCAGGATGCACTGTGTAATAATTATACATAACAATTGTTAATTATTTACTGTTCCTCAGTTATCCACTGTTAAAATTGGATTGTGCCACAGGTGGAAAAGGACAATCTGCAATCCTTTCATATCAGACTCTGAAACTCCTCACAGCAGATTATCAACATTGCTAGATATTTGCATAATAGCTTTTCCATTTAGTTGCCCAGTGGATTATTTCAGAACATTATTTCTATTCTGTTATTCCTCTAATAGAAAGAAAAAAGGCTGCTAGTCATGCAAAAGTTTTGCAATTACCTGGTTTAAGGAACACTGCCCAAGCTATGAGCTTTGGTTTTCATCATAACATATCAAAAGGGACTAGTTTTCTGGCAAGGTTCTTTCAGGAATTTCTTTTCTTTTCTTTTTTTTTTTAATGTTCATTTATTACTTCAGGTTATATCTCCATCTCACTCACTTCCCTCCACCTCTCCCAGTCCCACCCTCACAACTTCTCCCCTTTTCCCACCTATCCTACTCGTCCTGTGTGGGATGCCCTACATATCAATCCCCTTCAGTTCAGCAGTCATATGAGTTATAAGATCCTCTGCATGCACTATGGGCCTACATGGCAGCTCCATTAGGGCAAAGTGACCCACTAACAGGTAAAAATCTATGTTTCTGTTCCTTTCACTCTGTTGTTGTAGAATAGTTATCCTGTACTATATAGCTAAAATCCAGCTATAAGTGAATAGATGCCATGGGCATCTGTCTCAATCAGGATGAGCTTTTCTACTTCCATCCATTTGGCAGCAAATTGCATGATTTCCATGTTTCTGATGGCTAAGTAGTATTCCATGTGTAAATGTACCATAGATGTTTTTTAATTTAATTAATTAATTAATTAATATTTAAAAAAAATTCTTCAAGTTACATCTCAATCAATCCCCTCCCAACTCTGCACTCTGGTCCCACCCTCCCAACTTCTTCCCTCTCACACCCCCCCATCCACTTCCTTTTTTGTTTTTAAGTTTAAGGTATATCTTTTTCCCCCAACAGCCCCCCCCCTTTCAGTCCAACAAATGGCTCTTTCTCTTATAACAACAAATACAGGGTTTTTTTTTTTTTTAATCCATTCATTGGTTGAGGGACATCTGGGTTGTTTACTTTTTCTAGCTGTTACTAGCAAAACTCCTATGAACACAGTTGAAGAGATGTCCTTGTGGTTTGGTGAGGAATCATTTGGATGTATATCCAGGAGTGGTATGGCTGGGTCTTGAGGTAGAGCTATTCCAAGTTTTCTAAGATATCACCAGACTGACCTCCATAGTGGTTGTACAAGTTTGCACTCCCACCAGCAATGGAGGAGGGTTCCCCTTTCTCCACACTCTCACTAGCATGTGCTGTCATTTGAGCTTTTGATCTTAGCCATTCTGACAGGTGTGAGATGGAATCTCAGAGTCATCTTGAGTTGCACTTCTCTGATGACTAAGGATGAACATTTCTTCAAGTATCTCTCGGCCATTAGAAATTCTTCTTTTGTGAATTCTCAGTTTAGCTCTGTTCTCCATTTTTTGATTGAATTATTTTTTTCCTAGTGTTTAATTTCTTGAGTTCTTTATATATTTTGGATATTAGCCCCCTGGCAGATGCGGAATTGGTAAAGATCTTTTCCCAATATGTATGTTCCTGTTTTCTTCTAATGACAGTGTCCTTTGCCTTACAGACACTTTTTAGTCTCATGAGTTCCCATTTATTGATTGTTGGTCTTAGAGCCTGAGCTATTGATGTTCTGTTCAGGAAGTTGTCACCTGTGCCAATGAGTTCAACTCTTTTCCATAATTTCTTTTCTGTTAGATTTAATGTGCTTGGTTTTATATTAAGGTCTTTGATCCATTTGGACTTAATTTTTGTGCAAAGTGATAAATATGGGTCTATTTTCATTATTTTACATGCTGACATTCAATTAGATCAGCAGCTCTTGTTGAAGATGCTTTCCTTTTTCCATTGTATGGTTTTCGCTTCTTTGTCAAAAATTAAGTAACCATGGGGGGTGTGAATTTATTTTTGAGTGTTCGTTTGATTCGATTGATCGACTGGTCTGTTTCTATACCAGTACCATGCTGTTTTTATTATAATTGCCGTGTAGTATAGCTTGAAATCTGAGAAGGTAATACTAGAAATTTGTTGTTGTTGTTGTGTTTTAATTCCACAGGATTGATTTAGCTATTCTGGGTCTTTTGTTTTTCCATATAAAGTTGAGATTATTCCTTCAAGGTGTTTAAAAATTTTTGTTGGTATTTTGATCAGAATTACATTGAATCTGTATATTGCTTTTGGTAGGATGGCCATTTTTATTATGTTGATCCTACCCATTCATGAGCATAGAAGATCTTTCCATCTTCTGATGTCCTCTCCAATTTCTTTCTTCAAGGACTTGATATTCTTGTTATACGTGTCTTTCACTTGCTTGGTTAGAGTTCCTCCCAGGTATTTTATATTTGTGACTATTGAGAAAGGTGTTATTTCCCTAATTTCTTTCTCGGCCCATTTATATTTTGTATAAAGAAAGGCTACCATTTTTAAAAAATTAATGTTGTATCCAGCCACCATGCTGAAGGTGTTTATCAGTTGTAGGAGTTCTCTGGTGGAATTTTGGGGGTCACTTATATATATATTATATCATCTGTGAATAGGAATACTTTGACTTCTTCCTTTCTTATTTTTTAAGTTTATTTTTTATTTCCTCAAGTTACATCTCAATCACAAACCCCTCCATTCCCACCCTCATACCATCTTCCCGCTCAAACCCCCATACTTCCCACCCTTTTTTAAAGTTTAAGGTAAATCTTTTTACCCCCAACAGCTCCCCTTTTCACTCCAACAAATGATTCTTTCTCTTATAACAATAAATAAAATACAAAACAACAGAAATAAATAGGCCACAATTATGAGAGTTATATGGCTTAGTATACATTCTCTTTCTAATTTGTATCCCCTTGATAACCTTAATTGTCTTATTTCTCTAGTTAAAACTTCAAGTACTATGTTGAAGCGATATGGGGATAGTGGGCATCCTTGCCTTGTCCTTGATTTTAGAGGAAATGCTTTAAATTTTTCTCCATTTAATTTGGAAACATTTTCTTTTATTTTCTAAACAATATTTTTTTAAATGGAAGGATTAAGATAAAGACAAGACTTTTGAATCTTCATCACTTAGAAAGTGTATCTATCTCTGTAAGTCATTGTCCATTTTCCTCGTATTAGGTAAAACATTTTCTTACAACCCCCTAAATTCTATGATTCAAATTTGTTTCATCTCTTTACATTATTCCATGGCTTTCTGTAGAGAAATTTTAATCCAGCAACATGGCTACACTGGCAAGGAATCACATTAAAAGACCTAGGTGTTTGTGTGATTCAACTGGAATACAAAGATGCCCTTAGTATGCATCTTTAATTCTTCTGGCCCTAATTAAGTACACATCTTTAATATCAAACAATGACATCTAATTGAGAGGCAAACAAAGTGAATAATTCAAGAAAGAGTTAACAGAATGGATCAAAGATAGGATTTGATCAAAACTCATAAAAAGAGACAGTTACTTAAGAGCAATGCAAAAGTTGTTGGAGACAGTACAGTAGAGTTCTGAGGTACAGTAAAGTTGAATGTAGTTGGGTTCTTGCAGTTCAATTCATGGAGTTCAGAGGCAGTTTTTCCAAATAGAGCAATTCATTGCAAAGTAGAGAGAAGCCAGTTTGAATCTGTCAATTTGGAGAGGAGTTGTGAATGAGAATAACTGAGTTGAGCCAGCCAGCCAGAATTAAAAAAAAAAAAAAAAAACTAGATAGAGAGAGGTTATTCATCAGTAATTCTCTGAGGTTGAAAACATTCTAAGACTAAATTATCAGACTGAGGCTAGAAGTTGAAGTCTTCAAGGTCCAGGCTTGCAGGAGATTTGATTGTGGGTAGAATAGAATTTTCATGGCCTAGGCCAAAGGATAGTTACAGAAACACACTGGGCTCAAACCATGCCATGTGTTTATAGTTCTCATCTCATCTTTTCATCTGAGGAAATAAAAACAACATTTACTGCTTTCCTATTGCCATTTGAATGGTATGAGTTCATGAGAAAAGACAAGGTTCTCTATTCAACATCAATATGATCAATTTTCCAAAATTGTAATCAGGCATTTTATGTATCACACCATAAATACAATATGAGTTTCTTGATTATCATTTGTGTAAATGATTATTTTGTCTTCACTGGGTGATGATTAAAAAAAAAGAATGCGTTTATCAGCAGTACATTCTGATTATTCCAAGAACACAGTAAAGAGGAAAGCAAGGAAAATAAGGCATAGAGATAAATGCTTGTTCTGTTAACCTGAGGAGACTGAAAATGGTGGTGCATTGTAATTATTAACATTCATTTGGAACTGAATGAGGTGAAACATGTAGGGGATTTGGGAATCATGTCATTTTCAGATTTTTCACTTCTTAGGACTAAACTTACCATTCCTACAGTTAATTTTTGGTATAAGTCCTTTATGCTATCAAAAGAACATTGTCTCAATCACGTTCATTATGACTTTATTCATAATAGCCAGAAACTATAAATAACATAGATGTCCCTCAACAAAAGAATGAATAAAGAAAATGTGGTACATTTAAAAAGCTATATTTGGCATATGTCAAACCTGTCTCTAAATAAGAAAGGCATTTTCTTAAAAGTGATGATATAATAAAATTATAGCACATTTAATAGCTTTTATGTTACTTTTAAAGTTGGAATACAAAATAATATATTATTTTTTGCTTGCTTATCAACCTATATTATTTGTATTTGCTTATATTTCATCTCTGTCATCCTTTTTGCCTTCCTTATTGCCCCCTTCCACCACCCAGGGTGTCTTTTTTTCTCTCTCTCTCTGTTAATGCCTCCCCAGATTTACAAATATATATATTCTTTTTTCCTGTATGTCAGTGCAGTATATATATGCATGAGTGCATGCATATATACTTGGCACCCTTGCCTGCAGACAACTGTGGTTAATATCAGTCATGTTCTGTGATTATACCACTACCTTAATCTTTGAGGCATAAACTACCAATCAAACCCAAAGCTTACTGTTAAAGCTAGTGTCCCAGGCTAGCATGCTCTGTGGATCCCTATCTCTGCTTTCCAAAGCAGAATTACAAGATAATTTCAGCCCTCACCTAGCATTTATAAGGTTCTGGTAATCCTAGATCCAGTCATCTTGCTTGTACAACAGTCTCTTTAACCACTGAACATAGATAGCCCTTGACTCCCATTTTTAAATCTAGATTTCACGTGTAAAAGAAATATGATGTATATACTTTGATCTTTGTTAGTTTTCCTTCTGTTTCCTGTTTTATGAGTGTTTTTGAAAGTCTAAATTCTAAATATTAGAGAAAACATATTAACTTACTTCTTCTCGGTCTGGTTTATTTCACTTAACATAATGATCTCCAGGTCTCTCTGTTTTCATGAAAAAGTTGAAAATTTTATTTATACTCTTTTCTGAAGAAAACTACTTACTCTACTCTCTCTCTCTCATATGTGTGAGTGTGTGTGTGTGTGTGTGTGTGTGTGTGTGTGTGCAAAATCTGTCATTTTCATTTAGCAGTTATCTGTCAATGGCCATTTATGCTGATTCCATATTGCATCTATTATAAATAACAGAATATAGTTGTGAAAACATCACCTATTAACCCATGTAAATCATAACTACTATATGGTCATTCTAATTTCAGTTCCACCTTGATTTTCTTAGTAGCTTTTCTGAATTACATCCCTACTAGCATTATATTGGGGGATGCATAAAGGAAAATTTTATGAAGCTGTGATATTCTGTATTTCTTTAAAACATTATTTAAGCATTAATTCCAAACTGTGTTTGTCTTTTTAAAAATATTTATTTATTACTTCAGGTTGCATCTCCATCACAGTGTCCTCCTTCCACCCCTCCCAGTCCTTCCCTCCCACCATCTACCCCCATCCCTTCCATTCCACTCCTCTGGAGTGGAGTGTCCCTACATAACAGTCCCCTGCCCCAGTTCAGCAGTCATATGAGGGCCAAGAGCCTCCTCATACACTGGGGGCCTACAAGACAGCACCACTAGGGGAAAATATCTCATTTATAGGAAACAACATCTATGTTCCTGTTCCCTTTTGGTGCATTGATTGTAGTATATTTATCCTGTACTATATGGCTAAAGTCCGATTATAAGTGGATAGATACCACGTGCATCCTTCCGAGTCTGCGTTAGCTCTTCAGGATGAGCTTCTCTAGTTCCATCCATTTGGATGCAAATTGCATGATTTCATTGTTTCTGATAGCTGAGTAGTATTCCATAGTGCATATGTACCACAGTATTTTTTATCCATTCCTCAATTGAGGGACATCTGGGTTGTTTCCAGTATCTAGCTATTACAAATAAGGCTGCTATGAACATTGATGAGGAAATGTCCTTGTGATTTGGTGAGCAGTAATTTGGGTGGATACACAAAAGTGGTATGGCTAGGTCTTGAGGCAGAGGTATTCCAAGTTTTCTAAGATATCACCAGACTGTTTCTCTAGTGGTTGCAAAAGCTTTCACTTACCAGTAATGTAGGAGTATTCCCCTTCTCCACAACCTCACCAGCATGTGCTGTCATTTGAGCTTTTGATCTTAGCCATTCTGACAGGTGTGAGATGGAATGTCAGTGTCATCTAGAGTTGCATTTCTCTGATGACTAAGGATGCTGAGCATTTCTTCAAGTGTCTCTCAGGCATTAGGTATTCCTCCTTTGTGAATTCTCTGTTAAGCTTTGTTCCCCAATTTTTTATTGCATTATTTGGTTTCTTGGCATTTAATTTCTTGAGCTCTTTTTAAATGTTTGATATTAGTCCTCTGTCAGATATAGGTTTGGTGAAGATTTTTTTCCCAATTTGTAGGTTGCCAAATTGTTTAAATGACAGTGTCTTTTGTGTTACAGAAGCTTCTCAGTTTGATGAGGTCCCATTTATTGATTGTTCTGAGGTCCTGAGCTGTTGGTGTTCTGTTCAGGAAGTTGTCACCTGTGCCCATGAGTTCTAGGGTTTTCTCCACTTTCTCCTCTAATAGATTTAGTGTGTCTGGCATTATATTAAGGTCTTTGATCCATTTGGACTTAAGTTCTGTGCAAGGTGGTAAGTATGGATCTAATTTCATTCTTTTACATGTTGACATCCAGATGGACCAGCACCATTTGTTAAAGATGCTGTCCTTTTTCCATTGTATGGTTTTGGCTTCTTTGTCCAAAATTAAGTGACCATAGGTGTGTGGGTTCCCTTCTGGGTCTTCAATTCAATTCCCTTGATCCACTGGTCTGTTTCTCTACCAGTATCATGCTGTTTTTATTACTATTATTCTATAGTAGAGCTTGAAATCTGGGATCGTGATACCTCCAGATTGTTTTTTATTGTACATGCTTGATTTAGCTATTTTGTTTTTTTTTGTTATTCCATATGAAGTTGAGAATTGCTTTCTCCAGGTCTATAAAGAATGGTGTTGGTATTTTGATAGTAATTGCATTGAACATGTATATTGCTTTTGGCAATATGGCCACTTTTATTATATTGATCCTACCTATCCTTGAGCATGGGAGATCATTCCAACTTCTGATGGCCTCTTCAATTTCTTTCTTCAAGGGCTTGAAGTTCTTATTGTACAGGTCCTTTACTTGTTTTGTTAGAGTTACCTCCAGGTATTTTATATTGTTTCTGGCTATTGTGAAGGGAGTTGTTTCCCTAATTTCTTTCTCAGCCCATTTATTTTTTGTATGAAGAAGGACTTCTGATTTTTTTGAACCAATTTTGTATCCAGCCACTTTGCTGAAGGTGTTTATCAGCCTTAAGAGTTCTCTGGAGGAATTTTTGGGGTCGCTTATGTATACTATCATATTGTCTGCAAAAAGTGATAATTTCACTTCTTTGTTTCCAATTTGCATACCCTTGATCTCCTTTAGTTGTATTATTGCTCTATCAAGAACTTCAAGAACTATGTTGAATAGATATGGTGAAAGCGGACATCATTGTCTTGTCCCTGAATTTAGAGTAAATGCTTCAAGTTTCTATCCATTTAATTTGACGTTGGCTAGGTATGGTCCTTGTATGCCTGTTCTCTCCAGGACTTTTAGCATGAAGAGGTGTCGCGTCCCCCTCGACCAGCAAGGACGAAGCAACTCGCAAAAGCTCTTCTCCAGCAGTTTATTCAGGTCTCTTGAAAACAGTCTTCCAAATGCCCGGGCAGACCCAACCCACAGGCTAAATACTATATGAACAGCCAATCAAGTAAAGCCATGTGGTGCTATCTTAGAGGCCCACGTATGCGGAAGCAAGCTAGATCAGTGGTCTTAGCCAAATATGGACTTGTTTACCACTGAGAGCGCTCACCATCGGGCTGGTGGAAGGCGGAAACCGGCGCCATCTTTAGGGTGCGGCACGTCGCAGCTCTCTAGAGTTCCCCCTTTTTTATTTTTTCTAAAGTTGGTAGAAGTCCCTGGAAAGGCTACGTAATCCCCATATCTGGGGATCTCACGGTGGGCCTGAGCCTGTAGGAGGGCAGTGCTCAAACTCTTACCCGTCTCTGGGTCAGCCTCCCCACTTGGGGCTGCCCTGTCTTAGGTGGCCGAGACTTACCCGTCAACTCCGTCATTGACTTGCCAGAACCTAATATCCATGGAACGAATACCTCAGTGGGCAGGGACTATGCTCAGTGAAGATTTAAGCCTTCATGGCAGCGAGCCATGCCTGAGGGGTCTGGCCCGCCTCAATGGCGACAAGGGCCTGTATAATCATGGCTGCATTACGCCTCTGTGTGGCTCTCATTTTGTAGATGCACCATAGGCAAACCAGAGAGGCTAGTATCATCAGTATTGCCAAAGAGCCTACACCTGCCCACTCCTTAAGATGATCCATAGCGGCCTGTATCCAGGAAGTCAAACCAGTAGCCAGGCTCAGATCCACCCGAGTGGAGTTGATGTGGACGATTGTTGCTCTCAACTCTCTCATCAAATTTTCAAATTCAGGTGACCAATCCTGTAAGAGGAATTCTGACAATTGTCTAGACAGATTAGCAGCCTTTGTAAAATTTCGATACTGCACGGAAGTAACACACAAACCTTGCATTTTCCACTCACACCCCAATTGTGCTAGTTGCCAAAGGGAATCAATCTGTTCTTGTATTAAATCTATGCATTGATTAACTATCATAAGGCCTCCTTTGAGATGAGAATTCATAGAGGTCTGAGTATCCAATGCCTGTGCTACAGTGGCTGAGATGTTATTTAGGGCATTAGCAGTCTGTATAGAACTAGACAAGGCAATAGCTGAGGCAGTAGCCCCCACAGCAGCAACAGTGATGGCAGTAACAATAGCTGCAGTGATGCCAAAATCTCTTTTAAACCTGAATAGCATCATGGTATTAGGGGCTTCTACAGGAACTGGCACATATGGAGGCATTCTAGTCACCACAGCCACAGGAAAGGCTGTGGCATTCCAGCAGAGGGCATAAAAACATGCCCGGAGTGCATACTAACTTTTCTTCACCCAAGGATGCACTCCCATTACTTACAATCCACAGAAAAGGAGGCCAGAGACACACTGGCGAAGCTGAAAAGGTCTTATTGCGGTAAGAATGAAACGAAGAATTCTAAGTACCAGAGCCACTACTGCTAGAAAAATCCAATTTGGTAGCGGGCCCTAGGGAAAAATTACCTCTTTGATAAATTCCTCCCCCAAGCATAATGACAGGTCCCAAGTCCATGCAACTTCCATTTACCCCACACAAAAGCCACAAATCAAAAGGATTGGTGGCAGTCTGCTGAGGATCCCTAGTAGATATATCAAACATTCCTTTACAAGACTTATTCACTATATTACTAATCATGGGGCTAAAGGAAAAATAATCTTGTTGAACCCAAACTGCTCTGCGCTCCTGACATCCAGTCCAGGGAAAAGGTCCTTCCTCTCCTGTGGATCCTCTACAAAATGTGCCCAGCGTGGCTGTCTGGGGGGGTCCCTGTCAGAGACTCATGTGGGCCACCATCCTTCAAGTTGAGAACCGTTGCCCGAAAACAAACCACCACCCCTCTACCCCCAAACCTCAGTTGTGGTAAAAAAATCTGCTGACTGCTGAGACAATTTAATACATTCTGTATCATCTGACCTATTGAAGCTCATTAAAAAGCACAGACTACCCTTCAAGCTGACATTTCTATTACCCTCTATAGGGCTTTTCTGATCATCAAAGGGAAGGTAGGGTAAGCCTAAGCTTCTATTACTGCTAAATAAGCGTGGAAACACAGTTGCATCATGTCTGACTGGCATCAGCTTTGGGAATATCGACAGGATCCCCCATCTCGGCTTGGCCATTCCTGACATACTCACTGCTACTATCACCAGGATCCTTAGGAAGGTCTTCATGACGAATCTTCCTCACAAGGCGTTCAGGCACCCACACTGGATCTTGTTGATCCTGAGGAAAAACACAAACAGACCCTCTCGCCCATGTTAGCACAGGGTCAGGCCCTCGCCAAGAGCCTGTCAAAATATCCTTCCACTTCACCATGCCTTTAGGTGGACCATGGGAATCCTGATGTCTGTCAGCTGCTGAGCGGTCTTGAGCATCCAAATTTAAAAAATTTAAAGTAAATAAGGCTAAAGACATTCTCTCCTTGGGGGTACGGCCTTGGCCTATTCCCCCTTTCTGTTTTTGCAAACATTCTTTCAAGGTGCGATGAGCACGTTCCACAATTCCTTGTCCTTGAGGATTATATGGTAATCCGTGATTAAGCTGTACCTCCATCTGGTTGCAGAAGGAGACAAAGGACTGAGCCGTATAGGCTGGTCCATTGTCCGTTTTCAGCTGCTGTGGTTTTCCCCATGCAGCCCAGGCTTCTAAGCAATGCCCTATGACATTGAGAGCCTTTTCTCCACTCATAGATGTAGCATGTATGATACCTGAGCAGGTATCCACAGATACATGAATATATTTTAAGGTTCCAAACTCTGAAATGTGGGTAACATCCATTTGCCAGATTTTGAGTGGCATCAACCCTCTAGGGTTCACTCCCACACTAGGATGATGATGAATCACACACTGAGGACAGTCCAAAACCACTTGTCTAGCATCTGCTCTAGACAAATGGAATTTCTGCTGTAGAGTTTTTGCATTTACATGAAATAATTGGTGAAACTGTCTGGCTTGGTCCAGGAATGAGCTCCAAAAAATGCATTCCATCCTAGTCCATTGATCAACTTTATCATTACCCTCACTTAATGGTCCAGGTAATCCTGTATGTGCTCTAATATGTTGAATATAAAAACACCTTTTTCTCTGCCAGATTAAAACTTATAACTCTGTAATAAGGCACATACAGTACTACTATTCTTAATAGGACCTGCTAATTCTAATACTTTCACTGCATTGACCACATAGACTGAATCTGAGATCAAATTGAATGCAAATTGACATCTTTTAAACACCTCAATTACTATTTTCAACTCTACTATTTGGGGGGAGCCCAGTTGAAATTGGCATAGCACGGGCTCTTGTCTTTCTATCAAATAGGCTCCGCAGCCTGTCTTTGAGCCATCAGTAAACACATTTGGTGACCCTTGAAGTGGTACTGATGAAGTAACCTTAGGGAATATCACTGGGTGCTCCTTAAAAAATGATAGCAATGGATGCTTAGGATAATGGTTATCAATCACTCCTTCAAAGCTACATTGCAATATTGCCCCATCATCTACAGTGCCACACAAAATCTTAATTTGATGACTGGAATAGGGCACTATTATACTAGCAGGAGCAACTCCAAAAGACTGCAAGCATTGTTGGATACCATTTAAGGCTAAAGCAGCAACTGCAGTGGGGTAATGTTCTATGGATTTTTTTGGAGAAATCTTTGAATAAGTCCATAATAATGGTCCGTAACCTCGGCTGCCTGGGGCGTTGTGCACTTCCTGTACTTTCTGTACTCCTTCCCTTGGGGCATTGTCTTTTAAAGTGTCCCATCTTGTCACACTTAAAACAAACTCCTGGACTTCCTCCACCTTTTCTGGTCAACTGTACTACCGCGGCAGCAAAACCAGCATTAGTTAACGGCCCTCCAAGTTCTCTACACACTTTCATCCAGGCTTCTAGCCCTTTGTTCTTGTAAGGGGTGATAGCAGCTCTACACTCTTTGGTACATTGCTCATAGACCAACTGTTTTATTAGTGGCATAGCAGCATCCGGGTCACCAAAAATCTTCTCTGCCGCTTCCACCATTCGTGCCACAAAGTCTGAAAAGGGCTCCATGGGGCCCTGTAGAATCTTAGTTAAGTTCCCACTCACCTCCCCTTTGTTAGGAAGGGATTTCCAAGCCTTGATAGCTGTCTGGTTTATTTGTTCATAAACCTGATTGGGATATCCTGTCTGCTGGTTGGCAAATCTCCCCTGCCCAAGCAGCATATCTCTATCCCAGGCTGGATTTCCATTTCTCTGATTAATGGCTGCTTGCTCAGTGGCATACTCAATCAAGAAAGCTTTCCAGTCTAAGTATTGCCCTGGACTTAAGCAGGCGCGGGCCAGGCCACTCCAATAACTCGGAGTCATACAATGTCTGCTTAATGCTTCTACTTGAGCCAATGTAAAAGAAGCGGTAATGCCATAGGTATGAACCAACTCTGCAAGGGATTTAACTACTTTAAATTCAAGCGGTTCCTCGTACCTGTTCCCTTGTGGATCTTGGTATACCGGATAGGCAAACTGTAATTCTGTTCTTACTGTGTCCACATCCCCGGGCAGAAAGATCTCCCTACTTTCAGGGACTGAACAGGCTGATCTATCTGAATGGCTTCTGGATATGGAGGGGGAGTTGAAGGCACCGCGGCAACGGCTTTACTTACACCGACCGCCGCCAACGTGGCTGAAGGCGCCGTGGCAACGGCTTCACTTACACCGACTGCCGCCAACGTGTCTTTCTCTTTTACCTTTTTCTTTTCTCTTTTTCTAATAGCAGTCCTCTTCAACTGTTCTATTAGAGTGTATAGCTCCCCTTCAGAATCCATGCCCTCTGAGTCCTCAAAATCTCTAAAATCTCTAAGATCGGGATAGAGAGGGACCTTCTTTTTGCTTCCCTTTTCACTGTCTGCCTGCTCAGATTTTTCGCCTTTGTTACTTCCCTTTTCACTGTCTGCCTGCTCAGATCTTTCCCCTTGCAGCAGTTCCAAGGCTGATTCTCCCTCCTTGATTGCGTTACAGCATCTCTGATCTTCTAAACAACTCATCACCATCTTCCAAATCGTTATTACTCCATGCTTCAGAGTACCTTGCTCCCAAGCAAAATCCAAGTCCCTGCCTAGTTTGTCCCAGCAGGATACCGTAAGATTCCCGGACACCGCAAACCACGGAGCCACGGAGTCGCATTCATTCAAAAATCTCTCTAGGGTAGACTTCTTAAGTTTCAAATTCCTAACCAAAAGTAGCTCCTGAAGAGCCAGAAAAATTGGATGTGACTGAGACAATCCCATGATTAAAAATTTACTTTCGGTTCGCAGTTTCCCGCGAAACTTTACCTTTTGTTCGCAATCTCCGCAAAACTTTACCCTTTTTGTTCGCTATTTCTGCAAAACTTTACCTTTTGTTCACTATTTCCGTGAAACTTTACCTTTTGTTTGCTATTTCCGTGAAACTTTATTGTCCCAATTTATCCCGGGAACTTACCAGTGCACTGCCCCTGACTGCAGGAGTTCTGAGTCTTTTCTGGTTCTCCGTACGGGCCACTTGTCGCGTCCCCCTCGACCAGCAAGGACAACGCAACTCGCAAATGCTCTTCTCCAGCAGTTTATTCAGGTCCCTTGAAGACAGTCTTCCAAATGCCCGGGCAGACCCAACCCACAGGCTAAATACTATATGAACAGCCAATCAAGTAAAGCCACGTGGTGCTATCTTAGAGGCCCATGTATGCGGAAGCAAGCCAGATCAGCGGTCTTAGCCAAATATGGACTTGTTTACCACTGAGAGCGCTCACCATCGGGCTGGTGGAAGGCGGAAACCGGCGCCATCTTTAGGGCGTGGCACGTCACAGCTCTCTACAAAGAGGGGGTTAGATTTTGTCAAGTGCTTTTTCTGCATCAAATGAGATAATCATGTTTTTTTTTTCTTTCAGCTTGTTCATATGGTGAATTATGTTGATGGATTTTCATATGTTGAACCATCCTTGCATTCCTGGGATGAAGCCTACTTGATCATGATGTATGATACTTTTGATATGTTCTTGCATTCAGTTTGCCAGTATTTTATTAAGTATTTTTGCATCTATGTTCATGAGGGAAATTGGTATGAATTTCTCTTTCTTTGTTTCATCTTTGTGTGGTTTAGGAATCAGGGTGACTGTGGCCTCAAAGAATGAGTTTGGCAGTGTTCATTGTGATTCTATTTTGTGGAAGACTTTTAAGAGTATTGGTATTAGGTCTTCTTGAAGATCTGGTAGTATTCTGTGCTAAAAACATCTGCCCCTGGGGTTTTTTTGGTTGGGAGATTTTTAATGACTGTTTCTATTTCCCTAGGGGTTACAGTGCTTATTAATCTGTTCTTGATTTTACTTTGGTAGGTGGAATCTATCAAGAAAATTTTCCATTTTGCTTAAGTTTTCAAATTTGGTTGAGTATAGATATTTGAAGTAGCACCTAAAGATTCTCTCGAATTCCTCAATGTCTATTGTTATTTCTCCCTTTTCATTTCTGATTTTCTTGACTTGGGTTTTTTCCCTCTGCCTTTTGGTTAATTTGGCTAAGGGCTTGTCAATTTTGTTGATTTTCTCAAAGAACCAACTTTTGGTTTCATTGATTCTTTGTATTGTTTTTTTCTGTTTTTAAGTTGTTGATTTCAACCCTAAGTTTGATGATTTCCTGCCTTTTGGTCTTCTTGGGAGTTTTTCCTTCTTCTTTTTTTTTTTCTTCAGTTTTTCCAGTTCTGCTGTTAATTCACTAATACAGGATGTCATAACTTTCTTTTGTGAAGACACTTAGTGCTATGAACTTTCCTCGTACCACTGCTTTCATTGTGTCCCATAAGTTTGGGTATGTTTTATTTTCATTTTTGTTAGATTTTAAGAAGTCTTTGATATCCTTCTTTATTTCTTCCATGCCCAGCAGTCATCCATTAAAGAGTTGCTCAGTTTACATGAGTGTGTAGGCTTTCTGTTATTTCTGCTGTTCTTGAAATCCAGCTTTATTCCATGGTGGTCTGATACGATACAAGGGGTTAATTCAATTTCCTTGTATCTGTTGAGGCATGCTTTACGTCCAACTTATGGTCGATTTTGGAGAAGGTTCTGTGTACTGCTGAGGAGAAGGTGTATTCCTTTGTGTTTGGGTGAAATATTCTGTAGATATCTGTTAGATCCATTTCTTGATGACCTCTGTTAGACTCATTATTTCTATGTTTGGCTTCCGTTTCAATGTCCTGTTCACTATTGTGAATGGGGTGTTGAAGTCTCCCACTACTAATGTGTGGGGATCAATGTGTGGTTTAAGCTTCAGAGGAGCTTCTTTTACAAATGTAGGTGCCCTTCTATTTGGGGCGTATATTCGACATTGAAATAGCATCTTGATGAATATTCACTTTAACCAGTATGTAGTGCCCTTCTATATTTTTTTGATTGACTTCTGTTGAAAGTCTACTTTATTTGATATCAAGATAGCTACTCCTGGGTCCATTTGCTTGGAAAACATTTCCCAGCACTTTACTCTGATGTAGCATCTATCTTTGTTAGTGAGATGTGTTTCTTGTATGGAGCAAAATGATGGATCTTGTTCACAAATCCATTCTCTAAGCCTGTTTCTTCTTATTGGGGAGTTGAATCAGTTGATGTTGATGAATATTAATGAGCAAAGGTTGTTATTTTCTATTATTTTGGTGTAGGTGGTGGTTGTGTGTTGAGAAAAAAATAACTAATTAAACTTTTTACCCAGTATTTATATTGATTTAATTGGTTCGACAGTGTTAATCCTTAACCCATCATTATAAATTAATACACACAGACACCATGTGGATTTTAACAAGCCTAGGCCTGAATTTTGTAATCCTAGCCCATCTAAGCAAGCTCATAATTTTATTACCCAAATATAACTCCATATATACATACGTTCCTTTGGATTATTATTTTCCACACTAAGCTGATATTCCAGGCCATGTAGAAGGATCTTCTTTAATCTAACCCATGGTGTGTCTTTCTGGTCTACTCCTGGCTTCTCTCCAGCAACCTTCTTCTTCTCAAGATGCTCTCTGTATCCCTCAAGAAGCCTGCACACCTTAGTTCCACCTATCTCTGTCTTTCTCCAGTCTCCAGGCCTCAGCATTTATTTAACCAATTAGAGACAAAGTAAGTAACAGACAGCAAGCAGGACCAATCAACATTTAGAATGCTTAACACCACCCCATCAGATGTGTGTTTCTTTTGGTTTAGCTGCAGTGGAGTTTTTTGCTTCCTCTGTTTTCTTGGGTGTAGTTATCTTCTCTGGGTTGGAATTTTCCTTCTAAAACTTTTTGTAGGGCTAGATTTGTGAGTAGATACTGTTTAAATTTGACTTTGTCATGGAATACCTTGTTTTCTCCATCTATGTTGATAGAGAGCATTGCTAGGTGTAGTAGTCTGGATAGGGACCTCTGTTCTCTCAGGGCTTATAGGATCTCTGCCCAGGCCTTTCTGGGTTTTAAAGTTTCTGAGTAGAAGTCTGGTTATTTCTGATGGGTGTGCTGTTACATGTTACTTGGCTGTTTTCTCTTATAGCTTTTAATATTCTTTCTTTGTTCTGTATATTTTGAGTTTCAATTATTATGTGGTGAGTGGAGTTTCTTTTCTAATCTAATCTGTTTGTTGTTATGTATGCCTCTTGGAATTTTACTGTCATCTCTTTCTTTAGGTTTGGAAAGTTTTCATCTATGATTTTGCTGAACATTTTTCCTGAACCTTGGAGTCGGGAGTCTTCTCTTTCTTCTATGCCTATAATTCTTAGGTTCTCTTTTCATTGAGTCCTTGATTTCTTGGATGTTATAGGTGAGACCTTTTTTAGATTTCTCTTTTCTTTGGTTGTTGTACTGATTTCTTCCATCAAATCTTCTATGCCTGAGATTCTGT
>CAJQZJ010018033.1:13627454-13711229 GCA_907164525.1 Lophiomys imhausi | reverse complement strand
CTACATCTGAGAGATCCAGAAAAAGGACTGCTAAGTGCGTTAAAGAATCTACAACAAAGACTGTGTTCCTGATGACTGAGGACCTGCCCCAGAGACTGTATCATTCTAAAAGGTTATGAAAGTAGTTGTTATAATTATCAATAGGTTTAGTGGATAGGTTAAAGGGGTTGTAGGAATTTATAGGATTAATAGTTAAGAAATTGTTGGTGTTTGTTATAAGTGAATTTAGTAATAAATAAATATGTGTTAAATAATAATTTAAAACTCGGTTACACCCCACAGATGCCTTTGTAAATGAGTTTGATTTCTGCCCTAAGCGATTTAAGAGAGAACCTATTTCCCTGACTTTAGCTGTAATTTTAGGATTAGGTGTAGCATCTGGCATCGGCCCCGGAACAGCTGCCCTATTGCAAGCCATCAGTACTTTCATCAATTAAGAGTAGCAATGGATGAAAATTTAAGAGCTTTAGAACAGTCTATTAGCAAGCTTGAAGAATCCTTGACTTCACTCTCAGAGGTAGTTTTACAGAATAGAAGAGGTTTGGACCTGCTGTTTTTAAAAGACGGAAGATTCTGTGCCACTCTCAGAGAGGAATGCTTTTTCTGTGTTGATCATTCTGGAGTAATAAGAGACTCCATGAGCAAACTTAGAGAAAGACTAGATAAAAGACAGAAAGACTGAGAGGCACAACAAGGATGGTTCGAGGGCTGGTTTAGCAGGTCTCCTTGGATGACTACACTGATCTTGTATCTTATGGGACCACTCCTGATTCTGCTTTTACTGCTGACTATAGGACCCTGTATTTTAAATAGGTTAGTTACTTTTGTTAGAGAAAGAGTAGGTGCTGTACAGATTTTAATGCTGAGACAACAATATCAAGGGTTACAGGGTCAAGGTAATGATGAGTAAGATGACACAGATGTGTAGGTTCTAAGATTAGAACGATGGACAAGAAGTGGGGAATGAAAGGAATGGAAATTTTTAAAGAACCCCCTGGAAGACAGAGTGGAGCCAGGCCAGTTATGTTCCAGAAACTTAGCTGACCATAAAAAGGCAGAACCAAGAATGAAGGTCAGTCGGGTCATAAGCCTCAGGCTCCAGGAACTAGCTAACCACAAAGCAGATAGTGAAGTAAGATTAAATTAATTCCTGAGGGAAAAAAAAGTATAGGGTGTTTCCCGCATGACTAAATAATGGGCTGGTACTTTCCATTTGTATTTCCCCTCACTCCCTTGGTTTGTGTTTTTTTCCTTTAAATTCTTCACTCTCCCCCAGCTTGGGGTCAGACTCCTCTACCCCTGCATGGGATATGGGTCTCAACCTCAGCGCGCTGATCCCGAAATAAACCTCTTGCGGATTGCATCAAGATCGGTCTCTTGCGAGCTATTGGGTGGCCGCGTTAGGCCGAGTCTTGGGTGAGGGAGTCCCCTCTCGGGGGTCTTTCATTTGGAGATTTAATATCTATGTGGATATATCTATCCTTATTGAGACAGGTGAGACAGGGTTTCTCTTTGTAGCTTGGGCTGTCTTGATTTGCTCTGTGGAGCTCTGTAGCTTAGATTGGCCTTAAACACACAAGGAACCTGTTTATTCCTTGTCTCCAAAGTTTTGAGATCAAGGTGTGAATTTAAATAATTGAATTACCCTTATTAAACAACAACATTAATTAAACCATTTTTATTAGTTTGAATTCCAATTCTCCCATGGAAACTCCATTCTTAAGGAGATTGGTGTAAATAGCAAGATATGCTATTTTATGTTAGCTTTTCTTAACTGTTTGCTGTGGGAGGCATGCAGTTTGCATGTTCTTTCCAAGCCTAACTCTGGGTCCTTACACTGATTAACAGAATATATCTTTTTCTCTCTCCTCTTTTTTTTTCCCCCAAGGCAAGATTTCTCTGTGTATCTTTGTCCTGGTATCACTTTGTAGACTAGGGTGACTTTGGTGAAGGTCAGGGATCCACCTGTCTTTGTTTCCCAAGTGCTGGGATTAAAGGTGTGAAACACCACACCCAGTAATTAACATACCTCTTTTAGGGGAAAAATGCCTATTGAAACCAGTTCTCCAGTGGGAGCCCCACACCTGAGACTGGTTTGTGACCCCTTTCTATTTACATGAATTTAAGATTATATGTATTTATCCATTAGATCAGTAAGGACATTATTAAACTTACATCAAGGAAAAAATGTGTCGTTTTTGAATTCTAGACTGTCTTTAGCAAGCAGTCTTATTTTCTCAGCAGGTTCTCCCCTCCCCCCCACCTTCATTGTTTAAACCAGGCTGGTCTAGAATCCAGAGATCTGCTTGTTTCTTCCTCTAGAGTTATGGGATTAAGGGCATGTGCCAGTACCACCCTGCCCAAAAATTTCACTTAAATCCCAGATATTAGTAACTCTGGGACCCAGAGAGCAATTTTGAACTGTAGTGATAATTTGAAATCTGCCCAAAATCTTCAAAAATCTGTTATGTTTTAGCAATGCAAACCAGAAAAATATCCTTTCTACCTCCTCATATAGGAAAATCAAAGACATCTAAACAAAAATCAAGCAAAGAAACAACATTCCAAAAGCCTTGACATGTCTAACCATGCCATCCCATGCTGCAATTAAAGTTGTGTTCATTATTCCTTGAAATATAGTTCTGACTGTATTTCATTGGTGGATCCTTCCCAGAAAGTCCTGACAAGCACCTCATAGTCAGGGAGCTCTTAGCTCCAACTTCAATCAATTTTGTATTATTTAGCAGGAAGGACCTCCATTGTCCTTCGTCCATTATCATTGTTAGCAACTTAGCATCCCATTTGTAAATTCTTTCCTTTAATACTATCCTAGTCTGGACTTTCTCAAAAAAGATACCCAGAACCACAATTGTCAGGGTAAAAATCATTTGCATGCTAAGAGGAACAAACTCAATTGGAATCCAAATGTATTGAGGCATTATGAATTCCTCCATTTTAATATAGGCGATTAATTTTGCTTTCAAGGTCTGTTTAGAAGGCTGCCGGTTTTTAGTAGGTAAAGAGAACTAAGCTTTCCACCTTTGCTGCAAGGCAGTAGCTTTTGTTTAGGTAGCTGCACCTTTGAAATGCATTTGTGTTTGGTTCCCCCACTCTTTGGCTAGGAAACTGGCCTTCACCTGTGCCTTCTCAGGCTGTAAGCATGGATTCTAATTGCCATAGTTGAGAGCCACATGTAAAAAAAAAAAATAAATTACTTTGGATGCCATTTGTAGAAATAATTAAATTATTTACCAGTATTTATATTTAATTGGTTCGGTGGCTAATCTTTAAGCAGCTATTATAAATGAGTACACACCAACACTATGTGGATTTTAACAAGCCTAGGCCTAAATTGTGCAATCCTAGTCAATCTAAGCTAGCTCATTATTCTATAACCCAAATATGACCCCATCTATACATACGTCCCCTTGGACTGCCATTTTTCATGCCATGCCGATGTTCCTGGCCATGTGGAATGAGGTCCTTTTTTCTAGCCCATGGTGTGCTTCCTTTTTCCTGCTGCTCCTGTCTGGAATGCTTTAGTCCTCTGTCTAAAGTGCAGGCTTCCTTTTCTAATCTCAGGAAGTCCCACCTTTCTCTGTCTTTGCCCATTCTCAGGCCTCAGCATTTATTTAACCAATCAGAGTCAATGTATGTAATAGACAGCAAACAGGACCAATTAACATTGAGAATGCTTAACACTACCCCAACAGTGGTTAGTAGTAAACAGCCTTATATAGATCTACAATAAAAATGAGAAGCAAAAATACAAAATGAATACCCTGAAGAGAAAACAAAGTCACCAGGAAACTTAATGTTGTGACAAAGTCTTGGGAGGAAAGAAATAAGGAGATTAAGAGAGGTTTGATAAGCAGTAGAATAGGTAGGAGGTCTCAGGGCAAGATCCCACAGAGCTAAGCTTCCTATGTGTGAAACATGTCAACAGTTACTGCAAACAACATTCAGTGGTCAAAGGATCTACATAAATAGAACTTGCAGTGCATGTGAAATTGTCATCCACATGGTTCTAGCTTTAAAGTCATGAAGGATTACATGAGAAAGGGTTTCAGAAACTTCCCATTTCATTTTGGAGATTCCAGAGTTGTTGTAGCAGAGTCTGTGCATGGAAGCTCTGAAAGGGGATGGGAATGAAGACTAGGTTGCATTGGTTATCCAAAAATGTTAAAAATGCCAAAGTTATAGGATATTTGTCAAGGAGAGATTCATATGTCCATGTAAAACAGCCTAAGAGAGTGGTGCATCATTCAGGCATCAAAGTTGGATGGATAAAATCATCTAGCCCCTTTACACAAGCCATGAAGATACAGGACTTGCACCTTGTCCTGCTAGGTGTCAGTCTTGATGTGGTCTATTGGTTTGTTGCTATGGCACCATTCCTTCCCTTTTGGAATGGTAATTCATATTCTTTGTCATTATATGAAGGTAGTGAGTAATTTGCTTTTTGGTATTACAAAAGGTTGTAATTAAAATATTGCTTTGAATCTCACCAAGGACCTTGGACTTTTAAATAGCATTGATTCTAAAAACTCGAAAATATTTAAGTTACACTAAATGCATTCTGTATTTTGATATGGCTAGTACCTCACCTGGGATGGGGAGTGATGTAATGTGAAATGTGATGATTTGAATGGGAATGACCTACATAGGCTCTGGCATTTGTATGCATATTCTCCTGATAGTCACACTCTTTGTGGAGGTTTTAGGGGTAGGGCATTGTTGGAGAATTCTGCCATTGGAGGTGGGCTTTCACAGTTTAAGGATTCTTTCCATTTTGAGTTCCTTCTCTGTTCCCTGTTTGTTGTTCAAAATATGAACTCTCAGCTTCCAGTTCTATTTGCCATGTTTGTCTCTTGCAGTGATTCCATGCAGAGATGATATTGGATGCTTACCACTCTAGAATTATAAGTTGTATATAAACCTTCCTTACAGAAGTTGATTCAGCCATGGTATTTAGCACAGCAATAGACAATTAACCAATGTACTTATTTTTATTTATAGAAAATCAAACGGAGGCATCTAGAAATGGGTAGAAAGGTATTTAGCTTTCAAGTTAGAGATTAAAAACAGTTTTTCCTATCCTTTGCTGAAGCAAAATTATATTAAAACAAGTGCTACATAAAAATGGTTGAACATATTGTTATATGTCTCAAGATAATTTTGGCTTTGTATTTCATATTTATGCTCTACTGTAAGAACTATTCAAGGAAAGCTGAGGGTGATATGGGAAATATTAACAGTGATATGTACAAACAATAATAGAATGGTTTCATCTATCATATAAAATTTGTAATTTAATGTAAAGAAAGCTGAAATTGCCCTTAAATTCAGGTTCAATGACTTATCATTGACTGAACCAAACCACAGATTGTAAATAAATGTATTTTTCCAAAACAAAGTGCTTATCATGTAAATAATAATAATAATAATAATAACAAAAATAATAATAAATCCCACACCAAAGTGGGAGGACTTGAAAAAGGAAGGCAACCTTATAAGCATAGGGAAATTGAGACAATCAGTGAAAGTAATAATAAACTGTAAAAGTATTTTGAAAGATATTTCATACTATATAGTTTTTCTTCTTATTTTGGGAGTATTTTTATGAAGAATAAATACTATGATACATAAAGTATTATTAAAATTTTCTCAGAAGTATCAGTTGATGGTCTGTTTCAACTTAGATTTTTAAATAAGAACACAATACAGATCATTTGCTTTATTTTGTTTCAAAAATACACTTTGATATTGATATTTGATATTGAGAACAAGGCTTTGTAAATATCTCTTTGGCTGCTATTAACACTTTATAGGCATGACTTTACCATGAAGAATAGATTCAAAACTTTTGTTTGTTTCTTCAATTTGAAAAGGAAAGAGCAGTAGAAGAATTAATAGAGTAAGATTCTACAAGCAAATGCATGTTGAATAATTCCATGCCTTCTTTCATGCCTATAAGGGACACAGCCGGGAATAGGAGTTGAGAACTCTAAACACTGTTTTGACATTAAAGAGAAACAGATTCAGCAACAATGCATTAATGTGCCTCTATGTCTGCTTCTTTGTTGCTTGTCTAAATTTAAAACGTTTGAATGATCTTCAACTTGTGAAATTATTGAATATGCTTTTTCTTATATTTGTAAAGTAAATATTTTCAGCTTGAATGCACATTATTACTGATATTGCAGCCACATTTCACTCTATATACAGGAGCAATTACATAAACAATTAATTTTCTATTTAAACTGCCCTTTCAGTGTCTTCAGATGATTTCATATCAGAGAAAGCACAGAATACTCTGCCACCAAATGTTTCATCACACTGAACTGTGTGAAGGCAGTTATTTTAATGTGAAATGACAGTTCAAGCACAGTTAAAGTTCCTTTTTACCATATGAACATGGTAAGTTTATATCTGTTAGAGTTTTCATGATCAACTATGGAAATGAGATTTTTTGCATTAAACACATTCAGACGAAAATTTTAACTTTGCGTGTAAGTACCACTAGTAATTAAAAAACTGATTCAATTCTTTCTTGGAAAGTTACAACTTCTCCATTTTCCTGTGATCATGAGAATAGGGCCCTACTAAGAATCATAAGTATAAAATATTTAACTGTCATTCATCTCTATATTAGGTTCCATTTTCTATGAAAGAAAATGATTCAAATTATTTCACAAAACTCCTACTGAAAAGAACTAGGGTCATTGGGTAACATTTGCTTTGAAAAATGTTATTTAAAACTGGAATTGCTAAGATTGATAGCATAAAATTATTGAATCTAACTGCTAGGCACATTAATGCCCAAAGAGCACAAAAAGAGTGTTGTTATTTTTATTTGTAATGAATATTTTCATGTATCTTTTGGTAAAACAGTATGGAAGAAAAGACTAAAATAGAGGCTATAGAAGATAGTGCTTTATCAAAAGACCAATTGAAAAAATATACTACAAGTGAATATATTGGAACACATTTTTAATGTCTGCACATAGAAACCTTAGCATAAAATTGGAAAATTTGAAGCTAGCTTAGTATACTTAGTGATTTTAAGACAAGTATGAACTACATAATAAGGCCTTCTTTTATAATATAACAACAAAAATACAATTGTATAATTCTCCTTCCAATATTTTCAATATAAACACTTTTTCTTATTAAGTAGCAGGGAAGTCGACAGCCTAGCTCTGCCAAGACAGGTTAGGTAAGTCCTTCATAATTCCTGCTCTACAATCAATGTCTGTCAGAGTAACAGAACCAAAAGGCTGAAGACTGATGCTGGAATGTGTTGAGAGAAAAGGGGAACTGTCCAGGCAGTCACTGGTTTGTCATTTCTTAGTATTGAAAGCTGCAGGCCCTGTACTTCCTATATAATCAGATATATTTATCCCTCTTAGGTCTCTGAGGTGGTTGAAGAATAGACAGCTAGAGTCTCATAGTTAAATTTTGAGTTGTTTAGGAATCAAGAGGGTGTTCTAGATCTAAGAAGATGGTTATAATAGTGATGCAAGTTAGTATGAAAGCTAAGTCAGTTATAGAACTTTAAATTCATGGAGATGGTTAGATGGTAGAATGTCAAAGTCAGGGGCCAAATATGTATGAACTGGACATTGGGAAGGTATTCTGGGCCATTTAACACTCATAAATGTGGCATATTTATTTCTGTTGTTTTGTATAGTATTTACTGTTATTAGAGAAGGAACCATTTGTTGGACTGAAAGGGGAAGCTGTTGGGGGGAAGAGGGTGGAAGGGTGGGACAGGAAGGGGGAATTGGGAAGGGTTTGTGACTGAGATGTAACTTGAAGAAAAAAAATAAAGTATTTAATAAAAAAAAAGATCAAGTTGATTCCAAACTTGTTTTTCCAAAAGTTTAACAAATCAATACCTATGGAACATTACTTTACATATAAAGGAACTGGCAGTGCCTGTTTGTATACATGTGAAATAGATGTTTTTAAGTTACTGAAATGATTATTAATGATGTTATGCTATATTTGTGGAAGAGAGTTTAGCACAATTGTCATCAGATAACTTTCATCCATCAACCTGTGTGAGCAAATAAAGAATCCCACAGCCAAATATTAGGCAAAGCTCAGAGAATCTTAGGGAAGAGAGTAAGGAAGGATTGCAGGAGCCAAAAGGTTCAAAGACACCACAAAACATGACCCACAAAATCAACTAACCAGGGTGCATAGGAACTCACAGAGACTGAACTGACAATCAGGGAGTGTGCATGTGTAGCTTGGTATTCTTGTGCGACTCCAAAAAGTGGTATCAGGGGCTGTCTCACCCTTTTGCCTGCTTTAGGGACCCATTCCTATTACTGAGTTGCCTTATCCAGCCTTAATATGAGGGCAGGTGCCTATTCTTACTGCAACTCAATGCCAAGTATGGTTGACATCCTTGGGAAGCCTGGCCTTTTCTGAGGAAAATTGGAGGGGGAGAAAAAGAAAGAGGATCTGGCAGAGGGACTGCAGGAGAAAACTGTGATCAGGATATAATATATGAGAGAAGAATAAATTAAAAATAAGAACAAATTTAAAAGTATAGCATAGTTTTGGTTTTTAACAATTTGATTTTAGAAAGGTAAGTGATATGATTAAATATAATTTAACTACAAAATACTTAAAATGATAGAGCTATCTAAATAGCATAATTGAAAAGATGAATCAGAAAGCGAGATTAAGTCAGCCAAAATTCCACGATAGATGAAAGGAGGACTTAGAATATCCTTATTCTAACTGAGGAACTGTGGCAGGTTATGCCTTCTAGGGTAAGGACTATAGTTCTGTGCAGGGTGATAGATATGGATCTATTTGCACTCTTCTGCATGGGAACATCCAATTTCATCAGCAGCATTTGTTTAAAATGTTTTTTTTCCATTGTACCTCTCTGAAGTCTTAATAAAAATAACAGGTGCCTATAGATGTGTGGATTTATGTGTGAGTTTCAATTTGATTCCATTGATCAACCTGTCTGATTTTTTTATGTATATTTATTACTTCAAATGATATCTCCATCACAATGTCTTCTTTCTACCCCTCCTGGTCCCACTCTCCTACCTTCTCCCCCCTTTCCCTCCTATCCTACACCTATTGAGTGGAGTGTCCTTACATATTAGTTCCCCATCCCAATTCAGCAGTCATATGAGTTCTAAGAATCTCCTCATGCACTGTGGGCTTACATGGCAGCACCACTAGGGAAAGTGTCCCACTAACAGGTGACAAAGACTATGTTCCCATGCCTTTCACTCTGTTGGTTGTAGGATAGTTATCCTGTACTATATGGCTAATATCCAATTATATGTGAATAGATGCCATTTGCATCCTTCTGAATCTGGGTTAGCTCACTCAGGATGAGCTTTTCTAGGTCCATCCATTTGGCTGCAAATTGCATTATTTCCTTGCTTCTGATAACTGAGTAGTATTTCATTGTATAATTGTACCAGTTTTTTAATCCATTTGTCGGTGAAGGGACTTCTGGGTTGTTTCCAGTTTCAAGCTATTACAAATAAGGCTGCTATAAACATAGATGTGGAGATGTCCTTGTGATTTGGTGAGGAATCATTTGGATGTATACCCAGAAGTGGTATGGGTGGGTCTTGAGGTAGAGCTATACCAAGTTTTCTAAGATATAGCCAGACTGATTTCCATAGTGGTTGCACAAGCCTGTACTCCCTCCAGCAATGGAGGAGAGTTCCCCTTTCTCCATGCCCTCACCAGTATTTGCTGTCAGTTAAGTTTTTGATCTTAGTCATTCTGACAGGTGTGAGATGGAATCTCAGAGTTGTATTGAGTTGCATTTCTCTGATGACTAAGGATGTTGAGAATTTCTTCAAGTGTCTCACTGCCATTAGAGATTCCTCCGTTGTGAATTCTCAGTTTAGCTGTTTTCAATTTTTTGATTGGATTATTTGGTTTCTTGGTGTTTAATTTCTTGAGTTCTTTATAAATTTTGGATATTAACCCTCTGTCAGAAATGGGTTTGGTAAAGATCTTTTCCCAGTCTGTAGGTTGCCATTTTGTTCAAATGACAGTGTCCTTAGCCTTACAGAAACTTTTCAGCTTCATGACATCCCATTTATTATTGTTGGTCTTAGAGCCTGAGCTATTGGTGCTCTGTTCAGGAAGTTGCCACCTGTGTGAATGAGTTTGAAGCCATTCTCTTTTATTAGATTTAGTTTGGTGGGCTTTATCTTAAGGTCTTTGATGCACGTGGACTTAAGTTTTATGCACGGTTATAAGTATGGGTTTATTTGCATTCTTTTACATGACGACATCCAGTTAGGCCAGCAACATTTGTTGAAGATGCTGTCCTTTTTCCATTGTACAGTTTTTTCTTCTTTGTCAAAAATTAAGTGACCATAGGGTTGTGCATTCATTTCTGGGGCTTCAATTCAATTCCGTTGATCAACTGGTCTGTTGCTACAACAGTACCATGCTGTGTTTATTACTATTGCTCTGTAGTATAGCTTAAAATCTGGGACGGTGGTAACTACAGTTTTTATATTGTGCAGGATTGATTTAGATATTCTGTTTTTTTTTTTGTTTTGTTTTGTTTTTTTTTTTTGCTATTCCATATGAATTTGAGAATTGTTTTTTCTAGGTCTGTAAAGAATTATTTGGGAATATTGATGAGGATTGTATTGAATCTGTAGATTGCTTTTGGTAGAATGGGCATTTTTATTATGTTTATCCTACCTGTCCATGAGCATTGGAGAACCTCTCCATTTTTATGTCAATACCATGTAGTTTTTATTACTATAGCTCTCTAGTACAGCTTGAAATCAGGGATGTTTATACCTCAAGAAGTTCTTTAAAATATAAGATGGTTTTAGCTATCTTTAATTTTTATTATTTCTATATGAAGTTGAGCATTGTCCTTTCAAGGTATGTAAATAACTATTTGGGAATATTGATGGGGATTTTGTTGAATCTGTAGATTGCTTTTGGTTAAATGGTCATTTTAAAAAATCCTACCAATCTATGATCATGGGAGGTGTATCCATTTCTGGTATATTCTTTGATATTTCTCTTCAAAGACTTGGAGTTTTTGTCATACGAATATTTCACTTGTTTTGTTAGAGTTACTGCAAATGATTTTATATTATTTGTAGTTATTATGACAGGTGTTGTTTCCCTGATTTCTTTCTCAGCTCATTTTTCATTTGTGTATAGGGAAAATACTGATTTTAAGGTAACTTGTATCCAGCCACTTCATTGAAAGTGTTTATCAGCTATAGAATTTCCATAGCAGAATATTTATGATTGCTTATGTATACTATCATCACAGAGACTTTATGGGTTTGATGTAGGTCCTCTGCATATGTGTTATGATTATGTAGATAGAGGTTCCTATAGAAATTATAACAATGCAAGAGGAGCATGCGTCTGACATTTTTGGGATCCTTTTCCTCCTACTGGGTTGCCTAGTCCAACTTTTCTATGAAGGATTATGCTGATTCTTATTGTACCTTATTATGCCATCTTCAATTGCTATCCCTGGGAGGCCTGCTCTTTTTTGAGGAATGGATATGAGGGAAAATGAAGTTATGGGGATGATCTAGGAAGACTGGAAAGAGAGAAAACTGTAGTTGGGATATAATGCATAAGAAAAGAATAAGTTAATTTTATTAATATGCTTCTGTTATAAATTATACACTGTCTTATGTAGAATAATGTTCATAGAATATATTATTTTTGTTCAATACATTTTATTTTTGCTCATATTGTCACTATATTGCTGTTTATTCCATAGAAAATCTTGTTTTTCAAAGGGACTATTAAACAGAAGATGGTGGTCTGTTCATTGCTTAATGGACAGAGGGCTTTAAATGTCCCAGAAATTCCAGAGACATGTTATTGATTATTACAAATTTTCACAGTCTAATAATATAGGCCATACTTAAAAAGGATATTAATTTTGTCTATATATTGTAATCTGGTTTAAGTAATTCAGTGGTAGACCTACCCCATCTGATAGCCCCAAAACCTTGCAAGATGCATTGGAGTAGTTATATTCCAGAAGTCTGAAATCTTGTGAAATTTACTAATCATTTCTATTTTACTTATTAAGAATGGTTTAAAAGACATGTATCATAACTTTATTTATTACAATTTACTTACCCCATATTATGTTCATACTCATAAGGTATTAGAATTAAAAATTTTAACCAGTATTTGTGATAAATTAATCATTAATTTTTAGTAAAGGATAAAATTACCACATTCCTTTTTTCCTCTCTGAAAAAGTTTAAAAAAATGATCTACTTTATCAAAAAGTCATTTAGACTTTGCTTCTATTGAAACATTGAAGTTGATACATTTGTAGACATGACATTAGTATTTTGAATATTAGGAATAACTTAGATATTGGCATATAAGCAATAAAGAAAAAATCAAACATCATAAAATAGCTATCAATATCTTAAAAATTACTCATTTCATATTTTTCCCTATAATTCTGATATTAGATGAAAAACTCATGTTTTGTTTCTTAAGCTTCTTATTGATAGTGATAGCATTTGTGAATTTTAATAAGGTCACAGGGATATAAAAACACTTGATGTCTCTGTTTGCCTTTCACTGCTAAAAAGTAATTGGAAAAACCACAGTAAATATTTCAAATTGAGAAAGTGCTATTGTTTGCCCTGTGGTTGGATTTAGCAGCAACTGAAATGTAAACACAACTCTAAAAGGACCAATGTATCTCATTCCGGGTTTGTCTGCAGGAGAATATAGACTATCATGATAGCCTCCTGTTAGAGGAATTATAAACAAAAGGGCTAGAGGAAACCAATATTTTTGCAGAGGTTTGACAGGCATCCAATGGTGGAGCACATGTGCATTGCTTTATACCTGTCAGATGCCAGCCAGGTGATATGTTTTATCAGAAAAATAATACATGCTGATAATAGAGAACCAACCGTTTTCTGAAACATGATAAACACTGTATTTGTGAAAGAAACCTCAGTAGTGGACACATTGTGGGAACTCATTTTTCTGGGGGATAATAAGAGATTATCTTGAAGTTTTCACTGAGAGATACACTGTATGAAACACAATGCATTGTTTCAGTGTGTCTGTTGTGTGCTGACTGTCTTGGAGATGCAAAATTACAAAATACATATACTCCTGACTCCTCAGACAAAATAATGGCTTTAAAAGAGACTGGAAAGTGATATTATATCTATTATTTCTAAGAAAAGTTTCAATTAGACAAACCATTTGTTTTACATCAATTTAAAAAAATCTAAGTATAAGGATAGTGTTTCTTTTTGTTTGTGTATTTTTTAAAGAAAAAGCCACATGCCATTATCTAGAACTCTTCTGCATACAACAGCAGGCACTTACCTTTTCTTCCTGTAATATGAAATGAAAAGGGGATGAAACAGAAGAAAACCTTGAATTTCCAGGTGAAATATAGGAAGCTCCTCTGTGAGGGTAGAATGTTCATCAAGTAAATTCTACCTAGGGCTCCACAGAAGTAAAATAATTGATCAAGAGGGATGATTGGATAAATTATTTTTAAGTAGCTACTGAATGGCAACTTGAGTGCACTATTGTGATGGAAGTCAGCTAGACACTGATGAATGGGACTTTGGAAAAATACTTGCCTTTAGTCAGTTTTTTAAAGACTCTAATTTTATCATTCTGGGGAAGTGGAAGATTGAATCTCATTCAAAACCTTGCAATCTTCATCCTCATGGGAGAGCTGTTTGATTGCAAGTGTGTAATTTAAGAAATGTGTTGGATTCATCTATAGGCTGCTTCATAGGCAAAAGTCTAAGAACTAGAGCTTTAAGTGTAGATAAAACTCTGCTACAGTGATACACTTTGTGAAGATGAACTTATGCATCATGGAATTAGTTTTTATTCAACTCAACAATTGTAACCTATATCTCTCCAATTCATGGTCCCTGTTTTCTTCTAATATTGCCTCTGATTTTTTATATTAACATGTGTTTGTGTTTTTCACAGTTCAGTCTAAAAGAAATAGTACTCATTCTCAGAAACATACTTTGCAAAAATGAACAAAAATCTATTTATATTATATACTCATTGTTAAAAAATATTTATATAAAGTCAATTGTTCTATAAATTATACTCAATTACATATTTATCAAGAAGAAGCATACATATGGTTCCAGACTCAATGTATTCCTTCAGTATGGTTTAGCATATATAATGTATTTTACTTCCCATTGTTCAAGGGATAAGTATATCCACTGTATGTGTGACTGAAGAAAGAAAGTTTAACTACTTTAGGCAATGTTTTCTTTACTCAAAAAATCTATTCTCTGACATTTAAACTATATTCAGTCCCCATTCTTTTTCTTATGTAAATGAATTTTTACTAATTTTATTGTTTTTGACATATCCATATATGACTATAATGAAAATAAAATGCTTTATCTCACATCATTTATAAAACATTAGCAGATCACCATTTCCCTAAAATATTACTTTGAGATGGAATGCAAAGTGAAAAAAGCATGTCACTTAAAATATAATTAAACTCAATTTAAATATAAAGCACTTGAAATTAGTTATTGTCAGAATATTGCTTTACAAGGAAATTACTTTTTATGATTTGATGCTAGTTTTGTACTTCTTTTATTATAAGATTCTGAAACTAGCATAAATAAAAATGCATATTATATTTTAGTAATAATGTAATTTAATAAAAAATGGATACTTGTAAGTTGTTTGTAGCCTATGATTTTCCTGATAATGAATTTTTAATTTCCATGTGTTTTCATGTGTGTGTACATGTAGGCATACCTACACACATACATATAGAGGTGAGAGGTCAACACTGAGTCTTTTTGAGTAGACCTCGCTACCTTATTTTCAAAGTGAACAATACACTGATTGCTTTTGCTAAATCAGAGATGCCTTCTTTCTCAACATTGGAGGAACAGATGTAACTTTTCCTGATTGTTTAGTACTGTCTTGTTATTGGAAGGCAGGTTCTTGTTTGTACAGCAAGCAATTTACCTACTGAGTTGTATCACATAAGGACTTGTCCACTTTTAAGAGCAAAGTATTTTCATATATCATGCTACTGTGAAATGCACATGATTGATAGTGCCACATTATAAGAAATATAGAGACCAATAACAAAAGAAAACAAACATAAACCGAATTAAAAATAGATTTACAGCACAAAAATTTCATTTCTAGAGCATAAGTTATTATGCTTAGGCACACTTTGCACATCTATGTTTGAAAATAGAATAAAGAGGTAAAAATGATAGTTGCAATTGACTAAGAGAGTAATTGATTAAATATTTTATATTTTATGTTTTCCTGGTAATGTTCTCTTTCTCTCTCTTTTTTTAGTTTATTAAGTTTATTTATTCATTTTATATCCCAATCATAGCCCCTTCCCTTCCCTCCCCTCCTCTAGGTCTTGCCCTCCCACCTACTTCCCCATATCCCTCCTCCCCTTCTCCTCAGAAAAGAGGAGCCCTTCTTACTCCCTCACCCTAGCATATGGAGTCACATCAGAACTGAGCACATCCTTTTCCATTGAGGCCATGCACTGCAGTCCCATTAGGAGAAGTGGTCAGAAAGCAAGCAATGTCTATGTCATAGACAACCTCACTCCACTTGCTAGGGTCCCAAATGATGACCAAGTTGTCCATCGGTTACACATGTGCAGGGGGCCTAAGTCCTGGTAACTTCCAATTGTTGAAGTACTTGAAAAGAAATTGGTGATGATGCATCTTTCCAAATAGTCTAAAAATTTCATAAATTATTTTCATTTTAGGAAATATATTCTGCTGTTAAATAGAAATGTGAATATCAATGTTTTATAGTGTGAAAAGTGAACAACACACATTTTGATGAATTTTCCTGACAAGATTTTTCTTATAGTTAGGATCTACAATTCTAGAAAGTGTCTATAGAGCATGGAATATTGAAAGCATTCCATAATTATTAAATGAAAGAATTAGGTAAGATGGTAATATAAGACTATTTCATTTTGATAAAAATAATGTGCAGTATTAAAGATTGAATATCAAAATATACATTAAAAGATACAACAAAGAGATATATATCTAAAAGACTCTAGAGATTTTAATCCTGTTATAATTCCCTGCATTTTATTGTTTTCCCGTTTCAACCATATAATTAACACAAGAACTTAAAGCATCACTCTTTGATATGATATCCATGATTTTCTGAAGACAAACAATGGACATGTATTTGAGTCCCACACTATATTTTTAACAAATATGCATATATTATTCTCAGCCAAATTTACATGATTGTTTTCTCGGGCATAAAATGATTAAATTATATCACTATAGGAAAACAGATTAACAAGAGACCATTGTGTTAAGTAACTAAAGCCAGACCCAGAAACAAATTTATTTTGGTTATGTCTCTTTATCTACCTCTATGTCTGTCTGTCTGTCTTTGTATCTGATATCTGAATCCCAAAGAAATTTTTGGTGTGTGTGTGTGTGTGTGTGCGTGTGTGTGTGTGTGTGTGTGTGTGTGTCATGGTGTGTGTATGTGTTTGTTTCCATGCTGAATCACAGCACTAAACTTTTGCCATATACTCTATTACTCTTTATGGGACAATTTTAAGTACATATAGAGGTGAACAGAACACAGCTGTGGATTGATGAATATTTAATTGAAGAAATGTGAGTAATTGAAATTTTAAATATGCTGTAAGTGAAAAACATGATCCAGAAAACCCAATTTATTACCTTTTGCAGCCATAACAAAGTCAAATTGTATCACCATAAGAAAACATATTAACTAGAGAACATCATGTTAAGTAACATAAATCAGATCCAGAAACAAATCTATTTTGATTATATCTTTGTGTCTCTCATATACATAACATATATGTCTGTCACTCTGTCTTCATGATATTCAAAACCCAAAGAAAGTATTACTATGCAGGATGAGGAAAGGGCAAAGTGGGGGTAGAGGCACCAAAAAAAGGAAGCAATGGAAAGTGAATAGGAGCAAATGAAAAGAACACATGTGAAAATACCACAATGACACCTATTGTTTTGCATCACAATTTAAACAAATTATTAAAATAGACAGAAATTATATTTTGAAAGTTACAAAGATTTTAAGCTCACTCTTGTTTCCTTTCCCCCCTGGTGATGATACAATGTGTTTCCTTGTGATGGGAAATCTAGTGAGTCAATAGAAATGTTAGTTTCACCTGAAAATGCTGGAGTCTATAAAAAGGCTGGAGTAGTTTTATATAGTCTAAAGATGAAAATATGCAGGAGAGACTAGCAGTTCAAGGGGAAGAGTTTTGTCAAGCTTTCCATCCTGCCCCTTGCTATCTTGCCGGGAAATGAATTTCTGCATACTATTAATTCCTCAATTGTGTCTTCATGTTTAGGGTAGTAACTGAAATGCGGTTTATTTTACTTGTTCTTTGCTGATAATTGTTCATATATATTATTTTTCATATTTATTTGTGTTAAATATTTTTTAACATTTCCAATTATATAGGTGTAGTACAATATCTTAATGTAAATGAAAGTACCTGAAGGGGGTCACAGGGACCTCTGGAGCTGGTGCTACAGACAGTTCTGATTTACCTGAGTTTTGTGAACCAAATTAGGGATCTCTAGAAGTAAGTGGTCTTAATTGCTGAGACATCTATCCAACTCTCATCATTTTGTTTGCTAATTCCATTTTTAAAAGAGTTTTATACATGAGCACTGCACACAGACCAGTCCTGCACTTCCTTTCCCCCAATCCATATCTTACCATGTCTCTTACTATCCTAATTTAATGACGTTTTCTTTTATTATTAACATGAATATGTAGGTATGTATGTATGTATGCATGTGTGCGTGTGTGCGTGTGTGCATGCGTGTGTGTGTGTGTGTGTGTGTGTGTGTGTGTGTGTGTGTGTGTCTGTCCAGGAATGACCAATTGGGAAGTTGAGATTGGCTGATAGATCTCACCAATGGAAAAATCTGATTCTCCATCCCCATAGGCACTGAATAACTAACTGTAGCTCTTTATCTCAGGGTCAACCTTGAGGAGTTGCTACCATTCACATTGACATACTGACTGGTATTATCACTATTCACATTGTTTTAAAAATATACTGCTGAGATGTCTTCAATTTTGCAGGTATTGTTTTCATATCATGTCCAAAGACATTATTTAACATTAGTCCTCACAGTTCTCCACTCCAAAAATGTTTTCATTCCCACCTCTGGTTTTCCCTCAGTGTCATGTGTGCATTTTGAGGAGCTATGTATGTAGGGGAGAGTTTCAATCCATTTTCAAAGAAAATCTATTTGTATATTCTTTATTTATTTATATTTTGTTTTATATGTATGAATGTTTTCCTGCATGTATGCATGGTACATCCTGTGCAAGTGTAGTGTTCACAGTGGTGAGAAAAATATATTTAATCTCCTGAAACAGGATTTGCATACAGTTGTGAGCCTTCAAGTGAGTCCTGGAAAATGAATATGAGTCCTCTAAAAGTACGAGAGATTTTATCATTTGAACCAATGGCCAATCACCCAAAAGAAATTCCCCGATGAGAGATACTCTTTCTTTCTTTCTTTCTTTTTCTTTTCTTTTTTTTGCATATCTTTTTTAATGTTGATTTATTACTTCAGGTTACATCTCCAACACAGTGCCCTCTTTCCACCCTTCCCAGTACTGCCCTCCCACCCTTTACCCCCATCCCTTTCATCCCACTCCTCTGGAGTGAAATGTCCCTAGATATCAGTTCCTCACCCCAGTTCTGCAGTCATATGAGGGCCAAGAGCCTCCTCATATACTGAGGGCCTACAAGGCAGCACCACTAGGGCAAAGTGACTCATTGACAGGAAACAAAGTCTATGTTCCTGTTCCCTTTGGTGCATTGGCTGTAGTATAGTTATCCTGTTCTATAATGCTAAAATCCAGTTATAAGTGAATAGATGCCATGTGCATCCTTCTGAGTCTGGGTTAGCTCACTCAGGATGAGCTTCTCTAGTTCCATCCATTTGACTGCAAATTGCATGATTTTGTTGTTTCTGATGGCTGAGTAGTATTCCAGTGTGTAGATGTACCACAGTTTTTAATCCATTCCCCAGCTGAGAGACATCTGGGTTATTTCCAGTTTGTAGCTATTACAAATAAGGCTGCTATGAACATAGATGAGGAAATTTCCTTGTGATTTGGTGAGGAGTCATTTGGATGTATACCCAGTTTGGTATGGCTGGGTCTTGAGGTAGGGCTCTTCCAACTTTTCTAAGATATCGCCAGACTGATTTCCATGGTGGTTGTACAAGATTGCACTCCCACCAGCAGTGGAGGAGTGTTCTCCTTTCTCCACAACCTCGCCAACATGTGCTATCATTTGAGTTTTTGATCTCAGCCATTCTGACAGGTGTGAGATAGAATCTCAGAGTTGTCTTGAGTTGCATTTCTCTGATGATTAAGTATGCTGAGCATTTCTTCAAGTGTCTCTCAGCCATTAGGGATTCCTCCTTTGTGAATTCTCTGTGTAGCTCTGTTCCCCATTTTTTGATTGTATTATTTTGTTTCTTGAAATTTAATTTCTTGAGTTCTTTGTAAATTTTGGATATTAGTCCTTTGTCAGATGTGGGGTTGGTGAAGATCTTTTCCCAATCTGTAGGTTGCTGTTTTGTTCCAATGACAGTGTCTTTTGCTTTACAGAAGCTTTTCAGTTTAATGAGGTCCCATTTATTGATTATTCATCTTAGAGACTGAGCTGTTGGTGTTCTGTTCAGGAAGTTGTCACGTGTGCCAATGAGTTTGAGGATTTAACCCACTATCTCTTCTAATTCATTTGGTGTATCAGACCTTATGTTAAGGTCTTTGATCTGCTTGGACTTAAGTTTTGTGCAAGGTGTTAAGTGTTGGTCTAATTTCATTCTTTTACATGTTAGTTAGACCAGTACCAATTGTTGAAGATGCTGTACTTTTTGTATCATATGGTTTTGTCTTTTTTGTCAAATATTAAGTGACAACTCGTGTGTGGGTTCATTTCTAGGTCTTCAATTTTATTCCATTGATTCACTGGTCTGTATGCTTTCCTTATCTTTATTTTTTTTAACATGTTTATTTGTTAATTCAAGTTACATCTTGATCACCTCCCCCCTCTGTCCTCCCCTTCCAGTCCTTACTTCCCACTCTCTACCCCTCACTTATATACACTACTCTTCCAGAGTGGGATCACTCACATATCAGACCCCCTCCGTTCATCAGTCTCATAAGGGTTAAGAGCTTCTTCATGCTCTGGGGTCTAACATGGCACTTCCACTATGGTCTAGTGTGCCAATAACAGGTAACAAAATCCATGACTGATATCATCTTACCCCTACTTGTTAAGGGATCTGTATGAGGACCAACTTATCTATCATGTACATTTGTATAGGAGGGACTACATCAAATCTAAACTTCTTTTCTTGTTACTTTGGTTAGAGTTTCAGTCAGTGTAAGCCTCTAGAGGCCTAGGTTAGTTGGTTCTGTTGATCTTCATGTGTTGATCTTGACCCCTCCTGATCTCCCTATTCCTCCTCTCTCTCTTACATATGGCTCCCAGAGATCACCTAATGTTTGACTGTGTTCAGTATCTGATTTGATCTGCTACGGGGTGGAATTTCTCATAGGGTAGTTATGCTAGGTTCCCATTCCTTTGTGTCTGTGGGTTGTTAGGTAGTTATCATGTGCTATATGGCTAACATCCATTTATAAGTGAATAGATGCCATGTGTATCTTTCTAGGTCTGGGTAATGTCACTCAGGATGAGCTTTTCTAGTTCCATCCATTTGGTTGCAAATTGCATGATTTCATTGATTCTGATGGCTGAGTAGTATCCCATTGTGTAAATGTACCACACTTTTTCTGTCTACTCTTCAGTGGAAGGACATCTGAGTTGTTTCTAGTTTGTAACTATTACAAATAAAGCTGCTATGAACATTGCTGAGCTGATGTCCTTGTGGTTTGGTGAAGAATTTTTGGATATATGCCCAGGAGAGGTATGACTGCGTCTTGAGGTAGAGTTATTCCAAGTTTTCTAAAATGTCTCCAGACTGTTGTACACGTCTGCACTCCCACCAACAATGGAGGAGTGTTCCACTTTCCCCATAACCTTGCCAGAATGTGCTGTCATTTGAGTTTTTGATCTTAGCCATTCTTCCAGATATGAGATGGAGTCTCAGAGTTGTTTTGAGTTGCATTTCTCTGATGATTAAGGATGTTGAACATTTCTTCATGTGTCTCTCGGCCATTAGAAATTCCTCTTTTGTGAATTCTCTGTTTAGCTCTATACCCATTTTTTGATTGCATTATTTGGTTTCTTGGTATTTAATTTCTTGAGTTCTTTATACATTTTGGACATTAGCCCTCTGTCAGTTGAAAGAAATTAGGGAAAAACACCCTTCACAAAAGCAACAAGTAATATAAAATATTTGGGGGTAACTTTCACAGAGCAAGTGAAAGGCCTGTACAACAAGAACTTCAAGTCCCTGAAGAAAGAAATTTAAGAAGATATCATAAGACGGAAGGATCTCCAATGCTCATTGATAGGTAGGATTAATATAATAAAAATGGCCATTCTACCAAAAGCAACACACAGATTCAATGCAATTCATATCAAAATAACCAACAAAATTCTTTACAGACCTTGAAAGAACAATTCTCAACTTCATATGGAATAACAACACCCCACAATAGCTAAATCAATCCTATTCAATAAACAACCCAGATGTCCTTCCACCAAAGTATGGATTAAAACAAACAAACTATGGTACATCTACACAGTGGAATACTACTCAGCTATCAGAAACAATGAAATCAAGCAACTTGCAACCAAATAGATGGAAGTAGAAAACCTCATCCTGAGTGAACTAACACAGACTTAGAAAGATGCACATGGTGTCTATTCACTTATAATTAGATTTTAGCCATATAGTACCAGATCACTATTGTACAACCAACACATAAAAAGGAACAGGAACACAGACTTTGTTGATGAGACACTTTGTCCTATTGGTGGTGCCATGTAGGCCCCAGTGTATGAGGAGGTCTTAGCCCTCATGAGACTACTGAACTGGGGTGGAGGACTGATGTGTGGGGATACAACACTCTGGAGGAGTAGGATGGGCAAGTGGGAGGGTGTGACTGTGAATGGTGGAGGAGGGTCATTGTGATGAAGATGTGGCTTGATGTAGTAAATAAACATTAAAAAAACAAAAACAAAAACAAAACATCTGGAGGTAGCAGCATCTCTGATTTCAAGCTATACTGCAGAGTAATAGTAATAAAACAAAATATGGTCCTGGCATAGAAATAGACCAGGTGATCAATGGACTCGATCAAAGACCCACAAATAAACCCACACACCTACAGTCACTTAATTTTTGAGAAAGAAGTCAAAACCATATGGTGGGAAAAGGAAAGCATCTCAACAAATGGTACTGGTCTAACTGGATGTCAATATGCAAAAGAATACAAATGTACCCATATTTATCACCTTGCACAAAACTTAAGTCCAAATTGATCAAATACCTTAATATAAAGCCCAACACATTAAATCTAATAGAAAAGAAAGTGGAGGAAATCCTCAAACTTATTGGCACAGGTGACAACTTCCTGAACAGAACACCAGTAGCTCAGGCTCTAAGACCAACAATCAACAAATGGGACCTCATGAACCTGGAAAGCTCTGTGAGGCAAAGGACAGTCATTACAACAAAATGGTAGCCTACAGACTGGGAAAAGAAAGGTATACGTTCTATGTGTGTAATAATAAGTACTTTGAACATAGTTAGAAATTATAATGATTTAGGAAAATGACAGAAGTAGGTTTTCTGTCTTGTGCCCTAAGTGTATGTAATCTTTAGCTATATGTACTTTTCCTCAAGTTCTGAGAGGATAAGGAGATGAAGGCCAATGACATATCTTGCTTTGAGAGTCTTTGCATTCACTCTGTCAAAACCTCCAGAGTAAGATTTCCATTTGTGGAACTGATGTTTTTATTATATAGTGTAAGACTATTGTGCTAAACCTTATGTGATATTACTTCATGTATGTTTGTGCATGCATAAAATGTTTGCTCATATTTTAAGGTATTTTATTATATTTTTGTAAGACATTCTTTCAACCAAAAAGATTAACCCAAAGGTATAGATCTTTGAAATAAATCTTTGGATTAAAGTATTGCTTTGTAATAATATAACTAATGATACTTAGAGGAAAATAATCCTACAAGTTATTTAGGAACACCAAATAAAGTTTAAGAAAACATTTTGAATTGATGACATCACATTCTAAAATCTACAAACTGCTGAGAAGAATATTTAGAAGATGAGTATTTGGGACATTGTTTCACAAATATTTCATTGTTTTACCTAGTTATATTTAATTTCAATCTGGTGGAACTTTTACAATTATTACATAGCATTCATAATTTTAAGTTATTACATGATGTTTTTGTTTTAGAATTAAAAACTACATATTTTGTTTATTAGTAAGCTACTTACCTTATTAAATATTCACATGCATCCCTGCCCCAGGAGAAACCACTCTGGCTGCCAAATCTTCAAGGAGTCTGCCTGTCTTAGGGCCTCCCTAATTCTCTCAGTGCCTATCAAGCCTATCCCCAACTGCCCATCTCCTCCTCTATTCTGTGTCCTAGTCCCCAACTTTGGTGGAACTCCAATGCTTTACCAGAGTCCCTGGTGATAAACACACAGTTACAAATATTATGAACATAAAACAGGTTTATCTAGAGAGCAGGATGAGAAAAGTGGAGCAGTGGGGAATGACAGTTGACCACTAAAATTCCAGGTAGACTACATGCCCAGGGATAAATTCACTCTCTCAATTTCACCCAACCCTATCCAGAATCCCCCTTCCTTCTTCATTGTCATGGCTCAACCCCCAGTTCGACAGAAACACTCTACTCTATCAGAGGTCATGTCATCCATCAAAAGTCTAGCCCACAACTCAAGTGGAGTTACTCTGTTCAACCACAGGCTACTCCTGCCAGAAGACCAAAGGGGAAACAGAAACCAAGGAACAAAACACTCATTCAACAAAGACAAACATTGGCACCTAGACCTATAATCACCCCAAACCCAAATATCTAGATGTCAGCATAAGAACAATGGAATAGCCAAGGCAATATGTCACAGAGTCCAGGTATTATATTACAACCAATGACTGGTATAATTTGATGCCCACAACATGACAGAGAACCCATTCTCAACCCTATCTAGATAACCAGAAAACTGAAGGTTGTGTATAGCCAAGAGACCTAGAATAGGAGGAAAAATCCATAAAATTATTTCTAGTGATATTCTGGTCTACTCATAAGTTGGCATCTAGCCCAATCAATACCATTGAGGCTCCATGTGGCAGTTGATGGACTTAGATGCAGAGACCCACACAAAAACATTAGGCAGAACTTGTGTAACACTGTGGATAAGGGGGATGATGCACTGTAGGAGACAGAAGGGTGAAACCAGTAAAAATGCTCACAGAATCAACTAAGCAGGCCTCATAGGGGCTCACAGAGACTGAAGTGGCCACCATAGAACCTGCATGGATCTGTCCTACGTCCTCGGCATACATGTGGTTGTTTAGCTTCTATTACTACTACCGGTGGTAGACAGGCACCTCTCTGTCTCTTTAGTCTACTATTGGGACATTTTTCCTCCTACTGGGTTGCCTTTCCCAGTCTTAATATGAGGGTTTCTCTCTAGTCTTGTTGTATCTTATTTGTCATGCTTGTTTGATACCACTGGGAAGCCTACTCTTATCTGAAGGGAAACAGAAAAGCAGTGGATCTGGAGTTGATTTGAGGGATGAGAAATTAGAAGGAGTAGAGGGAGAGGTGGCTATGGTCAGTATGTATTATATGAGGAAAAAATAAAAATACATTTCCATGCTATCAGTCAAAGGTTGTGAGATTATTTTAAAACTTGCACAAAATATGTATTCTTTCTAATTGCTTGAATTTTAATAATAAAATTATATGAAATGCATAAATGTCAATGAATGATAACATTGTATTTCTCTAATTTATTTTGTCTAATACTTTTCTCTAAATTATTGAAGACATATGGTTTCAAAGGTGTAGTCCTAAGGTTTTAGTATCTATTTTCACTAATAATTTTTTTCTAAAAATGCACATGATGTTTCTGGGTCAGTGATATATTAATCATTACATGTAAGTATAAATATCTTTGACCTACTCTCCCCATGACAATCTGATGTGGGTTAGAACTTCTTGTCTGTCTACTCCTGCACTGAGTGATATGGTTTGGATAAATGTGCCTCAAAGACCAATGTGCAAAGTATATAGTCATCAACTTCTGGAATATGGATATAATAGTTATCTTCAGGAACTTAAGGAATAAAGTTAGGTCACTGAAATTATAGTCATAAAGGGAAAATTGGTACATGGTTCTTTTTCACAGTTTCTGTTCACCATAGCATTCTGTATCGTATATTTAGTCCTATTATGTACTGCCTCTCCACAGGTTCACAAACAATCAGATAATTATTATGCTCTAAAACCTCTAAAACAATGAGATAATATGTACCTTTACTTCATTACCTAAAGTGTTTGTTATATGACTCTAAAGCTGACAAATGTAGTAACAAGTTTCATAAATAAGAACATGTTAGGTCATACCAAATAAGAACATTGGTCTTTAGCTGCTTTCCAATAAGTTAGAGTAGAAATAAAAGTGGGAATGATAACAAGGTATAACTTGGAATATAAAAAATAATCTTAGAAGAATATAATAAAGGGCTTTCAAATTTTAGACATATCTCTTCATTTGGTATATGGAAACCAACATGGAAAATTAATATTAAGTCTTATTGGATATTTGTCCCATTTGCTTTTTTTTTTCTATGAAGAGACACAATGAACAAGGCAACTTTTATAAAGAAGGCTTTTAATCAGGACCTTGCTCAGGGTTTCAGAAGGTTAATCCATGATCAATATAATAGGAAGCACAGTAGGAGGCAGGAATGGTGCTAAAACATTAAACGATAACTTTGTGTCCTGATTCTCAGTCAGGAGGCAAAAATAGGGAGACACTGGCTCTGGTATGTGCTACTGAAACATTAATGTCTATTGCTAGTGACATACCTCATCCACCAACGGCAACCTACTTCAACAAGACCATACCTCCTAGTGTTTCTCAAACAGATGCAGCCCCTCGTAACAAAGCATTCAAATATATGAACCTATGAGGGCCATTCTCATTCAAATCACCACAATATTTCTTGCTGTTCTGTCACTCTTTCCATCATTCTAGATAGAGTACTTTCATTGAACTTAAGTGTACAGAAGAAATAAAGAATGTGTGTATTGTATAAATATAAGGAAATGGCCTAGCCATTAAGGAAATGCTGAGATTCCATCTCACACCTGTCAGAATGGCTAAGATCAGAAATTCAAATGACAGCACATGCTGGAGAGGCTGTGGAGAAAGCGGAACACTCCTCCATTGCTGGTGGGAGTGCAGGCTTGTGCAACCACTATGGAAATCAATCTGGCAATATCTTAAAACTTGGAATAGCTCTACCTCAAGACCCAGCCATGCCACTTTTGGGCATACATCCAAATGACTCCTCACCAAACCCCAAGGGCATCTCCTCATCTATGTTCATAATAACCTTATTTGTAATAGTTAGAAACTGGAAACAATCCAGATGTCCCTCAATCGATGAGTGGATGAAAAAACTGTGGTGCATTTATACAATGGAATACTATTCAGTTATCAGAAACAAGGAAAGCATGCAATTTGCAGCCAAATGGATGGAACTAGAAAAGCTCATCATGAGTGAGCTAACCCAGACTCAGAAAGATTCAAATGGCAGCTATTCACTTATAATTGGATTTTAGCCATATAGTACAGAATAACTATACTACAATCAACGCACCAAAAGGAACAGGAACATAGACTTTGTTACCTGTTAGTACAACACTTTGCCCTTGTGGTGTTGCCATGTAGGCCCCCAATAAATGAATAAACTCTTAGTCCTCAAATGACTGCTGAACTGGGAGGTGGGACTGATATGTAGGGATACCCCATTCTGAGGAGTAGGATAGGAGGGAGGGGGATAGAGGGTGGAAGAGTAGGATCAGCAGGTGTGGAAAGAGGGCACTGTGATAGAGATGTAACTTGAAGACTTGAAGTAATAAACACACACACACACACACACACACACACACACACACACATTAATGTAAGATTTAAAAAAAAGGAAATGTATGTCCCTTCCAGGAAACATAAGAAGCAAATTGTTTCTTAAAGAAACAAAACCAAATATTCTGTCTCATTGTATATAACCATTTATAAATCAGAGGACATAAATTATGAAGAATATGTGGAAATGAACAAAGGGTTTTTTTGTGAATCTAACAAAAGCATTTTTGAAAACTAGAAACACAGGAGGCCATCTTGGGTCACATATTTGTAAGATCTTGTGATACCCCTTAGTTAGAATCGGGGACATGAGTTCATTTTGAAACTGATCATGACTATAACAGAGAGATGAGAAGTAGGTGCCTAGCATACAGAATACCTTGGTTTCATACCTGTGAGGATATGAGAAAAACAAAATAATATCATCATTATTAGAAATAAATGAAATTTCCCTATTGTTAATATAAAGAGGTCTTTTATTATGTAATTCCTAATTAAATATTTCCTATTATATTTTAGGTAAATAGAATATGAGAAAAAAATGTAGATTTGTTCTTTATCAGTATGTCTCTGATAGTACAAACATATTGGTAAAAAGAATATGGCAGTATAACTATTTAAGTGAGTATGCATACCTCCAAGTTTGAAAACTTAAATGTACTTTTCCAACTCATAAACAGTTAGACTATTTAACTGCAAAAATTACCAAAGCCTGCAGTCTTCTATGAAAAGACATTTTTTAAAGATATAACCTGAATCTTGTGATCACAAGAGCATGTACTGTTATTGTGAGACTGTCAGATGATAAATGAGGATGTAGCCTACAGAAATTAATTAGCTGAAGAGAATATCTACCTTAGTGACTTACTGTAGAAAGTATGCATTTGATTTTATGAAGAAAACATTTAAAGAACTAGTAATTTTATTGCATGCTGTGAAAGTTGGAATTTGAGTGTTCTGTGTGGTGTGAAAGGTGGAATTTGAGTGTGTGCTACATGTGGCATAAAATTGAGTTTGTGGAACAGGGTTATGAGTATTTAAGTGTTATGTGAGGTCTTAAAGAAAATTTTTGGCAAATTTGAGGCTGGAACGTCTCTGGAATAAGAAAGACAACACGTGGTTCTTGGTTTGGGCACATGAACACGATACACAACTCTTCACTTGGGTACATGAATACAATGTGAGACTTCATTTGGGTATGTGTGCTAAGAATTGAAATGTCTGTACTCTGCTCCTCAGCCAATAAAATCTCAGTTGTGAAAACAAAAACAAAAAATAAAACAAAAACAAAAACAAATCTTAAATCTATAAATATAATAGATTTTAGTTAAGTAAAAGGTAATTTTGAGAACATGATTTGAGGCCACAGAGTTGTTCATATGTTTTCTTCTTCTGAGTTTATGCTACTTGAAAATTAATACATAATTAAGAGACTACTTAAAACTTCTGTACAATTGTCAGCACTAGACTCCTACTTTTGATGTTTGCTGAAATAATGTAAAAAATATTTTTGTACAAAATTTAAAATGTCTGTTTACCTCTTACCTCATGTAGTCTATCAAGTTATCCATACACAGATATACATTGATATAATTATCTTGAATTTAATGACAAAAAGGCTATTTCAATTTTTTATTGAATAATTTATTTTTTTCTTCAAGTTACATCTCAGTCACAAACCCTTCCCTATTCCTCCTTCCTGTCCCACCCTTCCACCCTCTTCCCCCCAACAGCTTCCCCTTTCAGTCCAACAAATGGTTCCTTCTCTAATCATAGTAAATACTATACAAAACAACAGAAATAAATATGCCACATTGATGAGAGTTAAATGGCCCAGTATACCTTCCCAATGTCTAGTTCATACATATTTGGCCCCTGACTTTAACTTTCTACCATCTAACCATCTCCATGAATTTAAAGTTCTATAACTGACTTAGCTTTCATACTAAATTGCATCACTATTATAACCATCTTCTTAGATCTCGAATGCCCTCTTGATTCCTAAACAACTCAAAATTTAACTATGAGACTCTAGCTGTCTATTCTTCAACCACCTCAGAGACCTGAGAGGGATAAATATATCTGATTATATAGGAAGTGCAGGGCCTGCAGCTTTCAATACTAAGAAATGACAAACCAGTGACTACCTGGACAGTTCGCCTTTTCTCTCCAATTTTTTTCTTTTTTTTTTCTTTTTTTTTAAATACTTTATTTTTTTTTCTTCAAGTTACATCTCAGTCACAAACCCTTCCCTATTCCCCCTTCCTATCCTGCCCTTCCACCCTCTTCCCCACAGAAGTTTCCCCTTTCAGTCCAACAGATGGTTCCTTCTCTTATAACAGTAAATACTATACAAAACAACAGATACATATATATATATATATATATATATATGCCACATTTATGAGAGTTAAATGGCCCAGTATACCTTTCCAATGTCCAGTTTAACATATTTGGCCCCTGACTTTAACATTCTACTATCTAACCATCTCCATGAGTTTAAAGGTCTATATGTGACTCAACATTCATACTAACTTGCAACACACTTTTAAGAGTATCTTCTTAGAGCAGGGATTATGAAGGACTTACCTACCTTGTCTTGGCAGAGTTAGGCTGTCGACTTCCCTGCTACCAAGTTTTGTCCTTTTTGGACAGCAGTCTGTCTGCAGTTAGTGCAAGGGGTTTTTTCATGCCAAGAGATAGGCTTGCCACTAATTCAACCATCATACAGTGGAGGTTCTTCGATGCTTATCTTCTACTTGGAGTAGAATAGGGGGTGCTGTCAGGCGCTGATATGTCTCGATATCAAAAAAAAAGAAAAGAAAATCTTAATTTAAGATAACATCTTTGAATGCCATATTCTGCAGATCTCTTGGGGTGTTTGAAGATGCCCTATCCATCTCTTGTATTTAGATAAGGAAATGTTGCTTGTCTCTTAGCAACAACAAATGTCTGTCAGAGAAACAGGACCCAAAGGCTGAAGACTGATGCAGGAATGTATGGAGAGAAAATGGGAACTGTCCAGGCAGTCATTGGTATGTCCTTTCTTAGTTTTGGAAGCTGCAGGCCCTGCACTTCCTATATAAGCAGATATATTTATCCCTCTCAGGTCTCTGAGGTGGTTGAAGAATAGACAGCTAGAGTCTCATAGTTAAATTTTGAGTTGTTTAGGAATCAAGAGGGCGTTCGAGATCTAAGAAGGTACACTTAAAAGTGTGTTGCAAGTTAATATGAATGTTGAGTCAGATATAGACCTTTAAACTCATGGAGATGGTTAGATAGTAAAAAGTTAAAGTCAGGGTCCAAATATGTATAGACTGGACATTGGGAAGGTATACTGGGCCATTTAACTCTCATAAATGTGGCATATTTATATCTGTTGTTTTTTATAATACTTACTGTTATAAGAGAAGGAACCATCTGTTGGACTGAAAGGGGAAACTTCTGGGGGGAAGAGGGTGGAAGGGCGGGATAGGAAGGGGGAATAGAGAGGGGTTTGTGAATGAAATGTAACTTGAAGAAAAAAAAATAAAGTATTTATTAAAAAAAGAGTATCTTCTTAGATCTATAACACCCTCTTGATTCCTAAACAACTCAAAATTTAACTATGAGACTCTAGCTGTCTATTCTTCAACCACCTCATATAATATAGTTATATTCTGTTGGGAATGTGCTCAAATTTTTTCAATAAAGAAAGTGCATTAGAAAAAATTGGATAAATATATCCTATATAAGCAGATATATTTTTCCAATTTTTTCTAATGCACTTTCTTTATTGAAAAAATTTGAGCTCATTCCCAACAGAATATAACTATATTATATAATATCACATTTGATCATTTGGCAATTGATTATATTACATCAACTTCAAATCAATGAATTAATTCTTTTAGTTTTTTATTAACTTAATTTTGATCTTTGACAATTTCACACATGTACATAATACATACTGACTGCACTCACAGCATCCTTCTCTTTCACCTTGATGTCTACTCATTTTGTTTTGTGACCCTATAAGTTTAACTGGGACTTTATATCTGACCCTGAGTTTGAAGCTATCCTTTAGAGAATAGTGGGCTTTTTAGTGGGTATACAACTAAAGAATATAATTCCATTTCTTCAAGAAACACACAATAACACAGTTTTAAAAGATAGATTCCTGTAAGCCCCTCATCCTTCCATGACTGATTATTAGTAGGCCTAATCTAGTAACCACAGATTTTTTAAGAAAATGGGATTTTTTTGTTTTTAATTAAATATATATTAAGATATTATGGTAATCCCTCCAAAATAATTTACCTAGCTTGTAATTGCTCTGAATATTTGAGATCATTCATGCTTATGTATGAATTTAGGAATTATTTCTATTTTTGTTGAGAATGATATAGACATTTCCATTGGAATTGCATTGAATCTTTAGATAATTTTTGCTAGGTTATTGTTTTTCACTATGTTAATTTGAACAATTCATGAGCATGAGAAATGTTTCCATTTTTTAGTGTCTTCCTCAATCTCTTTCTTCAGAGATTTGAAGTTTTCATTATAGAGCTCTTTTGTCTCACTTACTAGGTTTACTCCTAGTTATTTTATTCTTTCTGAGACTATTATGACTGAAATGTGTCTATGATCTCATTTTCAGTGTGTTTATTGTGGGTATATACAAAAGCTAACGGTTTTTGTATATTGATTTTTATCTAGCCACCTTACTGGAAGTGAAGATCTGTATAATAGCTGGGGCTAATCAAGAGAGAGCTCTACAAACCTGATGGGAACTTGCAGCAACTAGAAAAAAGTACAGAAATATAAATCACTAAGTAGTCCAACTTTTTTAAATTGCACTAGTGAATGATATTTAAAATAGTAATTGAACAAGTTTTACTATCTTTGCTCTTAAGTTATAAATAAATATTAACAACATCCATAATAATGATAGCACAAACAGTACAACTTCACAGAAAAATAGACATAGAATTTATAATTTCAATTTAGATCATATATATATATATGTTCATGTATGTAATATATATTAATATTTAAGTATTTTACTGATAATGTAGATAAAGATATTAGTGGCCAGCTTTGACTGCACTATAGATTGAAAACCAAAATAATATTTTTTTCTTTCATTTAAATGTTAATGGGGAAGTGGTACTATTCCCAGAATGAACTAACTGCAAGGAAATGTTTGTAAACGACATATGTGATACAAAAGTATTTCTAAAAATATACAAAATACATATGAAACTAAAAAGTATGCAAAAGCTAAAATTGGGGAACAGGTTTTAAAAGACATGGGTTCAAAGAAGTTAGATGCAAAGTTCATGTGAAAAGATCAACAGTATTTTATGTTGAATAATTCTAAACTACACAATAATATTTTCATATCTGAATAAATATCCAAAATTCAAAATACTGACAACCCAAAATATTATTGGAATGTGTAATAACAGAAGCATATAGATTTTTGGTGTTAGCCCAAAATAGCACAACTACCTTGGAGAACAGTGCCGCAGTTCCTCACTTTAAGAAATATAATCTCCAGTCCATATGTATTTGGCACCTGACTTTAACATTCTACTATCTAACCATCTCCATGAGTTTAAAGTTCTATATCTAACTCAGCTTTCATACTAACTTGCCTCACAATTTTAAAAATATCTTCTTAGATCCAGAACACCCTCTTGATTCCTAAACAACTCAAAATTTAACTATGAGACTCTAGCTATCTATTTTTCAACCACCTCAGAGATCTGAGAGGGATAAATATGGACTGGACATTGGGAATGTATGCTAAGCCATATAACTCTCAGAATTGTGGCCTATATATTTCTGTTGTTTTGTATTGTATTTATAGTTATAAGAGAAAAAAAAACATTTGTTGGACTGAAAGGGAGAGCTGTTGGGGGGAAAAAGAAATACCTTAAAGTAAAAAAAAAAAAAAAGGGGTAGAGGATGGGGGGGTTGAGGGGGAGGAGGGTGGAAGGGTGGGACTGGAGGGGGGAGTAGGGAGGGGATTGTGATTGAGATGTAACTTGAAGAAATAAAAAATAAATTATTAAAAATATATATGTAAAGAAAAAAAGAAATATAATCTCAGCCATTAGAGATTCCTCTTTGTGAATTCTTGATTTAGTCCTGTTTCCCATTTTTTTGTCTGTATTATTTCATTTCTTGGTGTTTAATTACTTAAATTCTTTATAAATTTTTGATATTAGCCCTCTGTCAGATGTGGGGTTAGTAAAGATCTTTTCCCCATCTGTAGTTTGCTGTTTTGTTCTAATGACAGTGTCCGTTGCCTCACGAAAGCTTTTCAGTTTCATGAGGTCCCATTTATTGATTGTTGGTCTTAGGTCCTGAGTTATTGCTGTTCTGTTCAGGAAGTAGTCACCTGTGCCAGGGAGTTCTAGGCTTTTCCCCATTTTCTCTTGTATAAGATTTAATGTGTTGGGCTTCATGTTATGGTCTTTGATCCACTTAGACTTAAATTTGTGCAAGGTAATAAATATGGATCTACTTGAATTCTTTTACATGTTGACATCCAATTAGAGCATCACCATTTGTTGAAAATGCTGTCCTTTTTCCATTGTATGGTTTTGTCAAAAATTAAATGACCGTTGGACTGTGGGTTTTTTTTCTGGGCCTTCAATTCAATTCCATTGATCAACTGATCTGTTTCTATACCAGTAACATGCTGCTTTTTTTTTTTTTTTTTTTACTATTGGTCTGTAGTATAGCTTGAAATCTGGTACGGTGATACTTCTAGATGTATTTTTATTGTTACAGGATTGATTTAGGTATTCTGTTTTTTTTCATATGAAACTGAGAATTGTTCTTTCAAGTCTGTACAAAATGGTGTTGGTATTTTGACAGCAATTGCATTGAGTCTAAAAGAAATATATTCTCAGCACATAAACTAGAAAATGTGTGCTTGATATTTGCCCAAATGAAATGAAACCCTTGTATTTACACATTGCTAATCCATAATTATTTTAATCATAACCTTTCAAAATTTTAAAAAATCAGTATTTACTTCAATATATAAAAGAATAAACAAACAATTCAACTGATAGATATTATGAAAAAGATAAAATTATAGAGATAATGAAAAGATTAGGAATTGGTAGAGGAGGATACAAAAGGGATAAATGTTAAGGCAAATAATATTTGTCTATATAGAAACTTGATCTGTAGGTATATTTACAATGAACACACCAATACACATTTTACAAAGGAAAAACAAAATCAAATTATAGCTACAAACTTTTTTAATGATAGTTTCTCAATACTGGTTGCCCAACTTTGGTGTCTCTATGAAAGTAATGTCCAACATGATAAGTAGTGAGTTAAGAGTGTGCAAGAACTCTCTACTTTTTAATAAGATAAAATTTCCCTAAAGACACATTACTTACAAATTAAACAGAAGATTCATAGAAGGATATAAAAACATAGTTTCATGTAAAGATTAAATTTTAGTTTTATATTTTGCTCAACTATGGGCATGCTGCTTTACATGTATCAAGATAGAAACTCTATGGCAATAGTGACTATTATACAAATGATAATGAAAAAAAAGGGGTAAAGGAAATCTCTTAAATGAGTTTGATATATGCTTCATTGCCAAAAATGAATACCCCAAACTCCCCCCCAAAATTATATATTTAGGTAAAGTTTGAAGAGATAAGTTCAACTATGAAAAAAGTTGTCTAAAGATGGATGTCATTTGGTGATTTAATAATGAGTGACAATAGATCACAAAGAATAAATATAAAGTAAATTTTAAAAAGTAAGAATACTGATCAGACCATTTGATATAAATATACATATGAATAATTTATAGGATAGGATTCCTAGGTTTCTTACCTAGTGTCTTGTGAGGTCATAACAATGCATGAATTTCCTATGGTCTTAGAATAAACCTAAGATTTATTGTGAGTACATGTAAATTAACGAATCTAAAGACAGTTAGTATTTAAGTACATCTGAAAATTTAGAGGAAATTTAATCCAGCAACATGACTACTCTGAGTGGTATACAGGCAAGTTGCTAGCACACACCTTTACTCCCTCTGGTTAAAGCGGAGATACATCCTTAGTGCACACTTTTAATTCCAAACAATGAAAGTAAGATTAGTTTATGGAATGAAGTGACCGTGTTTAAAAGTGACATCTAAATGAGGGGCAGACAAAGTGATAAATCAAACATAGATTTGACAGAGTGAGTCCAATATAGAATATGCCCAAGTTTCACAAAAAGGCCAAGAAAGAGTATTTCTGTAGACTGTACAGTAGAGTTTGGGAGCACAGTAAAGTTCAGGACAACTCAATGAAGTTCAGCAGAGTACATGCAGTTCAGTTTGTGGAGTTCAGAGGCAGTTTTTCCAAGCAGAGCAATTCAGTGAGAAGCAGAAAGAAGCCAGTTTAAATCAGTAAGCTTGGAGAGGATAATAGTTGAGTTGAACCAGTCAGCCAGAGTTCAGAAAGAACTAAAAAGTGTGTGTGAGCTTATTCAGCAATAACTCTCAGAGGCTGAAAAGATTCTAGGCTTAGGTTAGCATGCAGAAACTTCAAACTGAAGTCTTTAAAATCTGGGTTTGCAGAAGATTAGATTTTGTGGTGTCTAAAAGCTTCCAGGATGAGGTCTATGGATAGTTAGATAGAAATGTTTAGGGCTCAGTCCAAGCTATGTATTAATAAAGCTTGGATAGAGCTCTCATCTTAACGCCTCATCTGAGGAAATAAAAACAACATTTATGAAAAATGTTCATTTATTTTAAATATGAAAGATAAGTATATATTTTCAAACTTTTAAATAAAAACTTTATTAAGTTTAAATTCATGAGCTAAATTATTGATATTAGTACATATTAATCAAATAATCTCTGATCATGCATAATTGGGAATATGTGCATGAATAACCACAAAATAGTTAAACAGAAAAATGAAAACTACTTGAAAAACATATTCTCTAGAAACTCTGTATTCAGAAATGCTTGATAAATTCCCAATATTTTACACAATACTTTACCATATTTTTTAGCATAGCACATGATAGAAGTACTTCTTAATTATAATTTTATAAAACTCAGCTATACAGTTTTTTGGTTACTGCAAAGTAAGTTGTCATTAGGAAATGTGTCATATATAAAATCTATTTTATATCAGTATAGGTTTTAAAATATATTTAATACACTTATAGTTCATTTTTAATCATGAACTTATTACTTACTGGCTGATTTTGAGTAGCCATTGATTTGCTACAGCATTATCATCTGAGCTATATGCCATAAGTTCCTAATGTTTGGACTTTTCCTTTGAGCAAATGCTACCAAGTTCAGATAACTATGATAAATGACTGGGAGATCACAGGTGATTGATGGATGCCCCGAGGTCTGATAATGACATAATTTTCAATGAAAATACAATTTACCTAAAATGAAAAATATCACTATCTCCAGAGCTTCCTCAGCATCAGCGTGGAGTTTATTAGGCTATATCAGTAGTTTTCTAGGTTCACGCTCAACACTGTTAAAGTAAATCTTTTATTACCGTTATAAGTATTTTTTTATAAATAGTATCCATAAGCAGAATTCATGCTCATCCAAGGGAGACCAAACTTATAAGTTACTATATCAACTTCTAAAAGTTAATGAGCAGCCTGGGGACTTATGATTTACTGTCATCCCACTAAGAAATGTCAGTGCTCTATAATAGGAGAAGGGAAGTGTCATCTGACTGGATTTGTGAACTTTTCACTTTGCCATGCAGTAGACAGCAAACAGAAAATTAGTCTATAAATAATTAAACTTGAATTTCTTCGAAACTCCATCACAGCATGTTAAAAGCAACTTTGCTCTTAAGTTAGTTCTTCATAAGTAGTAAATATGCCAAATTGTCTTTAAGTAATGCAACATATAGACAACAGACAGGAAGTTTAATAAGAACATGAATGCACAAGACATTAGGAAAATATACAGGATAGACAGTTCTGTTGTTTGTATTTCCTTTCTGAAAAAAAAATTGGAATATAAACCTAGCCAGAAATCAACAATTAATGGAAGAAAATTTGTGAAATAATATGACAATATTTTCATAAATTAATACAATTTTTAAATAAGTATTTGTAGTATGAGGTTAATTAGTCTATATAAAGATACTCTCACCTTTTTTTTTTCTTTGGTGATTTGTTTTAATTGAAAATAGATTCATGTCTCATATACTAAAACCCAACCAAAATTTTCACTCCCTCCACTATTTCTAAATCCCCTCTCACCTCTCCTCTTTACCAGGTCCACTTCCCTTCTATGTCCTCTTTAGAAAAGATCAGGTCTCCAAGAGATGACGGACAAACCGGCCAAAACAAGACACAACTTAAGGCAAAAGCCCTCATTCAGACTGGACAAGGCAAACAACTAAGAGGAAGAGTCTGAGCAAGTGAAGCAGGGACTATGACAGGGCTGCCTTGTCTGAACTCAGTGCAAGAGGATGCTTTAGTCCTGATGCAACTTGAAGAGGAGGGTGGATTGATAAGTGGGTTCCCTTTTCTGATGAAAAGGAGAGAGGGCAAATGAGGAAGAGGGTGGAAATGGATGGAGAGGAGGGAGGGAGATGTGGTTGGGATATAAAATGAGGTAAGAAAGAAAAAGAGAGAGAGAGAGAAAGAAAGAAAGAAAGAAAGAAAAAGAAAAGAAAGAAAGAAAAGCAAAGAAAACAAAGACAGAAAAGAATAGACAAAGAGTCAGAGATACACCTCCTCCCACTGTGAGTGCCACAGGAGCAGCAAACTAATAGCTATAACACCCACACATCCCCTCTGACTCCTATTGTTTTCCTTCCACCTCTTCTGTGTTGTTCCTGATCTCTGAAGAAAGAAACATGATGGAGGCCATCTATTGAGACTTGCTTTCTCCCTGCATAATATCTGGCCATGGGTCTCTTTACCCAGCTCCATCTACTGCCAGAGGAAACCCCTCTTATGATGACTGGTACTTATCTATGAGTATAGCAGAATATCAATAGGGAAGCATAGTAGAGTATCATTAATAGTGTTAGGAGTTGGTTCTCTCCCATGGAGTGGGTCTCAAGTTGTGCTATTCATTGGTTGGCCATTCCCATACTCACTACTCCATTTTTAATCCCTGTGTATCTTATAGGCAGGGTAAATTATTGGTCATGGTTTTGTGAGTGGGTTAGTGGCCTCTCTGTCCACTGGCAGCCCTGCCAGGCTAGGAGGTAACCACTTCTGCCTCCATGTCCTCTCCTGCTAGGAATCTTAGCTAGGGTCATACCTCTATCCTCCCAGGAGTCTCCTCCATCTTTATTTAACAGTGAATATCCACTTATAAGAAATAAAACCAATATTTGTATTTCTGTCTCTGGATTATTTCAATCAGGATTATTTTTTCTTGTTTCATCAATTTGCCTGCACTTTTTGTGATGTCATTTTTTTAAACCACTGACTAACACTCCACATTATATTCCATAAGATACCATAATTTCTTCATTCATTTTTTTTCAGTTGAGGGACATTTAAATTGTCTCTAATTTCTAGATTTTATTAACAAAGCTGCCATGAACATAGTTGAGAAAGTGCCATTGTGGAATGATGAAGCATCCTTTGAGTATATGCACAAGAGTGGTACAGATGAGTCTTAAGGTAGATCAATTCCAACTTTTCTCAGGAACCACCATATTGGTTTCAACAGTGATTGTACAAGTTTGTACTTCCAGGAGCAATGGAAGAGTGTTCTCCTGATCCACATTCTTGCTAGCATGAACTGTCACATATGTTATTGACCTTATCTTACTTACTTTCTTTTCTTTTTTTGAGAGTTTCTCTGTGTAGCCCTGACTGGCCTGGAACTTACTCTGTCGATCAGGCTGGTACTGAATTCAGAGATCTGCCTGTCTCTGCCTCCTGAGTTCTGGAGTGAAAGACATATACCAACACTACCTAACTATGAGGGATTATTAAATTAATTTTGGGTTATATTTCCCTGATGGTTAAGGATGTTGATCATTTTTTGTTGTTGTTGTTTCTTAGTCTTTTATGATTCCTCTATTGAAAATTCTCTCTTTAGATCTGTATAACTTTTTTAAAGTTGATTATTGGTTTCTTGAATTCTTTATACATTTTGTATATTAGTCCTCTATTGAATATGGAGTATGTGAAAATCTTTTCCCATTCTGTAGATTGCTCTTTGTCTGATTGGCAATGTACTTTGCCTTAAGATTTTCAGTTTCATAAGGTCTCATTTATTAATAGCTGATATTAGTATTTGTGCTGTAGGTGTTCTTTACAGAATGTTAAAACCTGTGTCAATGAATTTTTTATGAAAAACATGTGTGCATAGTTATGTGACTTTATGTCTGGGTCTTCAGTGCTATTCCATTGATCAATGAGTCTTTTTTAATAGCAATAATATGGTTTTGTTTTTTGCTATAGTTTTGTAGAAAATCTTAAAATCAGGGATGATAATACCTCTAGCAGTTCTTTTGTTGTTCAGGATTGCTTTAGGTATTGTGTATTGGTTTCGTTTGTCTGTTTTGTTGTTGTTGAGTTGTTTAACTCTTTTGTTTTGTGTACTGTTGAGTGTGTGTGTGTGTGTTTCAATATAAAACTAATAATTTTTATTTTAAGATCTGTAAAGAATTGTGTAGGAATGTTGTTGAGGATGTGTTGAATATATAGATTGCTTTAGGTAGGATGACTATTTTTACTATGTTAATCCTACTGATCCATGGGCATGGGAGATATTTGCATCTGCCGATATCTTCTTCAATATTTTTCTTTAAATACTTGATGTTTTCATTATACAAGTCTTTCGCTTGCATGGTTAGAATTATACCAAGATATTTTATATTGTTTAAGGCTATTGGGAAGAGTGTTGTTTTTCTCCTTTGTTCCTCAGCTCATTTGTCATTTGCATGTGGAACATCACTGATTTCTTTTTTTTTTTAGTTTATCTTGTATCCTTTCAGTTTCCTGAAAGTATTTATTAGCTTTAGGAGTTCTCTAGTATAATTTTTAGGGTAATGAATATATACTGCTGTATAACTGCACATAGCTCTATGCTTTGACTTCTTCCTTTCTAATTTGTATCCCCTTAATGTCCTTAAGTTGTCTTACTGCTATAGCTAAAACATCAGGCACTATATTGAGTACATATAAAGAAAGTGGACAACTTTGTCTTGTTCCTGATTTTAGTCAAATTGGTTTGAGTTTTTATCCATTTAATTAAATCTTAGCTGTAGAATTGTTGTACATTGACCTTAAGGAAGACTGAATTGTTATTTTCTTAAAAATTCTACCCTGTAAATCTTTCAGAAATGTTAAAAAAGATATAAAAGCATAAAAAAGGTTTTAGGTACTTTTACAGAAGGGTATAAAGTGTCAAAACATTTTTTGTCTTGCTTGTTTTGATATTTACAGTATATTAGAAAATGTAGAACTCCATATGAGTTTTAGTGAAGAATGTCATTGACTTAAGTACCTAGTAAAGAAATCAAACCATGTTGTCATTAACAATTATGAGTAATCAAGAAACTCAAAAATAAGATATTAAATGTTGGCCAGCATTAAATCTATATTAAATAAATCATGAGCATATATAATTAAATGTATCATTGATTAATTTTAATGTTAATCTCAATTTTCAAATGTTCTAGAACTAATACAAATAAGTTAATGGTTCCTGGATGTATTGATAACAACTTTACTGGCATGATGCTTAAAGAAGTCAATAATTTTTAGGAAAGAAATGGTTTAAGTCCCTGAAATTAGGTAATTCCTCTTCATCATTAAATTTCTTTCTTTATCAATGTCTTTCCAAATATGTTTATATTTTTGTTGATCATCTTGAATAATCATTATTTATTTGGCTATCAGAATTATCTCAGGTGTGTTCATTGACAGATCACTTAAGACAGAGGTTAGATCAATTTGTCATGGTTGTCTTTTATGTGTACACAGGGTTACTTTGGATCATGTGTACTGTTACTCAACTCCCTACATCCCCAAATGTTGTATACCCTTTCCTAATGATTTGTTCCCATGTTGGAGGGAGTCATTTTTCTAAAGAACCTGATAGCGAGTAATGGTATTTATAAGTTTTTATCTGGAGACAAATGTTGCTGTCATTATGTTTCTTTATTTTTTCTTAGGAAATGTGCACTATGGGAACACATGCACAAAAATATGCATATGCACATCCCTATGAACACCCATGCTAGAGTATAAACTTACACACTTGTAAACCAATATTTATATGTGAAAATATATAAATGTGTCTATAATATATTATTTTAAAATTCACAACTACATATCCTACTTTATAAAGAACTGTACTGCTTTATCTCTTAAAATATTTATAGCTTTCTTCTCTGTTGTTAATAATCTCTATATATTTTTATATCAGTTTATTTCATTACCATACCACTTCTGGGTATACATCCAAATGACTCCTCACCGAATTACAAGGAAGTTTCCTCATCTATGTTCATAGCAGCCTTATTTGTAATAGCTAGAAACTGGAAACAACCCAGATGTCCCTCAACTGAAGAAAGGATTAAAAAACTATCATACATCTACACAATGGAATACTATTCAGCTACCAGAAACAAGGAAATTATGCAATTTTCAGCCAAATGGATGGAACTAGAAAAGCTTATCCCGAGTGAGCTAACCCAGACTCAAAAGGATGCACATGGCATCTATTCACTTATATAGTTGGATTTTAGCTATAGAGTACAGAATATCTATACTACAACCAATGCACCAAAGGGAACATGGAGATAGACTTTTTTTGTTGCTATTTTTGTTTTTGTTTGTTTGTTTTCTCTCCCTATCATTGAGACACTTTTCCCTGGTGGTGCTGCCTTGTAGGTGTCCAGTGTATGGGGAGGCTCTTGGCCCTCATATGACTGCTGGACTGGGATGGGGGAATGATATGAAGGGACACTCCACTCCAGAGGAGTGCAATGGAAGGGTTAGGGAGTAGGAGGGTGGGACTGGGAAGGATGGAAAGAGGACACTATGATGGAGATGTAACCTGAAGCAATAAATAAATAATTTTCTTAAAAGATGGAAAAAATAAATAAATAAAAAGGAGAAAGACTGTGTACATGCATATCACATCATTTCTTCAAGAACATATTATCAAAAAATCCCTGCTTTAAGTGAATCGTATCTTCACAAATAAGGTCTTATACTAAGTTCTGGAAGACAATCTAAGGCATTGACAATAACCCATATGGTTTTAGGAGTTTCTTGTATTCCCATGACCAACAGTACTGGGGAGGAGGTTTTCCATGCCTGGCCCTGGGGAAATTGCAGATAGTGAAATGCAAGAATAAAATGAGTCAAAGACAAACTAAAATTAAAAGTAAGCATAACTTAAAATGTGGGAGCTTTTCAGCTAAGCCAGTTTATAAAGAATGAGAGATACGTTCAGGAAAGCATGCTATGAGTGGGACTGAATAAATGTTTGATAAAAGGATTAGTATGGATAGAAGGAAGTTAGATTGAATTCACGAAAACAATAACTTAAAAAAATTCAGAGCTATATGAGGCTCAAAATCATAAAACCAGAGTGTCAGAGATAGGAGAAAAATGATTTCTAAGATGGTACTATAGTTCTTTTCAATTTTCAGCTCTAGATCCAGTATTTTTTGACATTCATTGTATAGGACACGTACTCTGCAGTGTGACAGCCTCGAAGAGCCATAAGCAGAAGGCCTTGTTATTGTCCATGTAGTGACAAACAGTAGAATCTCATAATGGAAAAGCTTTGCAGGGAAGAATACCCCATGTGAAATTTCAAGGATGGTATAGAGAGCTCCAGACCAAGGTAAAGGGGATAGGAAAAGACAGGAAGCCTCTACTTGAAAGGTATGCAGGAATATCACGATGTTGGTATCACTACTGAGTGCTCCAAGAAGGACAATGCTGAGAGTAACAAAAAGCCAATCACAAATGTTCACTGGAACTGTGCAAAGGAGTCTATCCTCTGAAACTGCAACTTTGTTAACAACGATATTTATTAGAAACTATAAATTGTAATATTAGGCTGAGGGAGCACCTGGGGGCCTGGAGGAAGACTGGCAAGGCTGACTTGCTGTAGAGGTCTGTAGGCCTGGAGAGACGTCCTGGTGGTGTGGTCTGGCGGGAAAGCTGGTGGGGTAGCTTCCGGATCCTTATTAATAACTATAAACTGTTATTTAGACCAGCAGAATTGCCAGCAAATTGGAGGGACAGTCACTGGCAGGAGGCCTGTAGGCCTGGATTGCTTTGACTGGAGGCCTATAGGCTACCATAGATAGCCCTTTCTCCAGTAACTAAATACACCAAGGTCTTTTAATGTTTCCATACTTAGCCCTTAGGTGGTCAGAATGTCACTAGCTCACTTAATCATATCCCAGCCCACCTAATACCAACCAAACATGTGGTTTATTATACCTTTTTGGGTCACAGAGCTCACTTAAGGATGTCCTCAGCACCAGCAACCTGGCAGGGAGGTTCCTCTGTGTAAAACACAGGATTCTTTTAGGGATCCAGGAAGTCCCACCTTCCTATAGTCTTTCTGCCCAGCCAATTGGCCATCTGAAACTTTTACTAATCAATCAGAGAGTGTCTCAGAAACAGTGGTAACCAGATCTCTAGCATTGAAATCAGCCTCCAAAGACCAATGCATTAGACCCTAATCCAAAAATCACCATTATTACAAAGCACATTTATACTTTTATCTGGTCTGGGCCAGGATAAGGCACAGAAGTCCTACTTTGAATGATACCCCTGGGGGGCATGCCTAGTAACACTGTAATAGTACTATGTGCCTTTCCTAGAATTTTGGTGATTCCAAAGTTGCATTTGTGTACCAGTAAGAAACAACATGGAGTCCTAAATTTCTCTCCATTTTTAAGATCAAATGTTGTTTGCCCTGTTGAGTTTTTTAAATCACAGTAATATCCTCTTTTTACTTCCTTCTCTGTTTGGGAATGCAACTATACATTAAGCCTTTCCTATACTTTATCTTAGTGAAACATCAAAGGAGTAATTTTAACAAGATTTTCTTTTTTATTTATTTTTATTTTTTTCCTTTTTTTTTATTTCTTCAAGTTACATCTCAATCGCAGTCCCCACCCTATGCCCCCCTCTAGTACCACCCTCCCACCCTCAACCCACCATGTCCTTCACTTTTTTTTCTTTTAATTTTAAGGTATATCTTATTTCCCCCTAGAGTTTCCCCTTTCAGTCCAACAAATGGCTCTTTCTCTTATAATAACAAATAAAATACAGTACAACAGAGGTAATTAGGACACAGTTATGAGGGTTATTTGGCTTAACGTACATTCCCAATGTCCAGTCCATATGTATTTGGTACCTGACTTTAACATTCTACTATCTAACCATTTCCATGGGTTTAAAGTTCTATATCTGACTCAACATTCATACTAACTTGCAACACAATTTTAAAAGTATCTTCTTAGATCTATAACACTCTCTTGACTCCTAAATAATTCAAAATTTAATTATGAGACTCTAGCTATCTGTTTTTCAACCACCTCAGAGACCTGAGAGGGATAAATATATCTGATTTTATAGGAAGTACAGGGCCTGCAGCTTCCCAAACTAAGAAATGACATACCAGTGGCTGCCTGAACAGTTCCTATTTACTCTCCATACATTACAGCATCGATTTTCAGTCATTTGGCCCCGTTTCTATGACAGACATTGATTGTAGAGCAGGGGTTATGAAGGACTTACCTACCCTGTCTTGGCAGAGCTAGGCTGTCGACTTACCTGCTTCCAGGTTTTGTCCTTTTTGGACAGCATTCTGTCTACAGTTGGAGAAAGGGGCTTTTCCTATGAAGAGATAGGCTTGAAACTAATTCAATCATCTCCCACTGGAGATTCTTCGATGCTCATCTTCTACTTAGAGGAGAATAGGGGGTGCTGTCAGGAGTTGATATGTCTTGATATAAAAAAATCTAAAATTACGAAAACATCTTTGAATGCCATATTCTGCAGATCTCTTGAGGTTTTTGAAGAGGCCCTATCTATCTCTTATATTAGGGTAAGCAGACGTTGTTTGTCTCTTAGCAGCTTTATTTCTGATTTGCTTAGAAAATAACTATAATAGGCTGTCATAGTACCTAACAGAATGACCAGCTTGCATAATTATTAGTTTGCATTTCTTAATTATCCTAAACAGTTTATGACAATAAGTAGTAAAAGGCCGAAACATCACATTTCATTTTTTTTCTTTACCTCCTAACCCTTCTGTCCCATTTCTCTGGGGTGGGGTGTCCTTATATAACAGTCCCTCATCTCAGTTGAGAGGTTGTATGAGGGCCAAGAGCCTCCTCAATCATTGGGGGTCTACGAAGCAGTACCATCAGTGAAAAGTGTCTCGTTGCCCGGAAGAGAGAACTACTAAACAAACAAACCAATAAGCAGACAATAGATAAAAAAGACTAAAAAATAGAAAAAATATATAAAAAATAAATAAAAATTAAAAATAAAAAGTCTATGTTCAAGTTCCCTTTGGTGTGTTAGTTGTAGTATCGATACCTTCTACTATATAGCTAAAATCCTACTATAAGTGAATAGATGCCATATGAGTCCTTCTGAGTCTGGGTTAGCTCACTCAGGATGAGCTTTTCTAGTTCCATCCATTTGGCTGCAAATTGCATAATTTCATTGTTCCTGATAGCTGAATAGTATTCCATTGTGTAGAAGTACCACAGTTTTTTAACCCATTCTTCGGTTGAGGGACATCTGGGTTGTTTCCAGTTTCTAGCTATTACAAATAAGGCTGCTATAAACATAGATGAGGAAACTTCCTTATGATTCCATGAAGAAGCATTTGGGTGTATACCCAGATGTGGTATGGCTGGGTCCTGTGGCAAAGCTATTCCAAGTTTTCTAAGATATCGCCAGACTGACCAACATAGTGGTTGCACAAGCCTGCATTCCTACCAGCAATGGAATAGGGTACCCCATTCTCCACACCCTCGCCAACATGTGCTGTCATTTGAGCTTTTGATCTTAGCCATTCTGACAGTTGTGAGGTGGAATCTCAGAGTTGTATTGAGTTGCATTTCTCTGATGATTAAGGATGTTGAGCATTTCTTCAAGTGTCTCTCCTTTGTCCATTGTGCTGTTTTGGCTTCTTTGTCAAAAATTAGGTGGCCATAAGTGTGTGGGTCTATTTCTGGATCTGCAGTTCGATTCCATTGATTCTTAGGTTGAGAGACATCTGTGTTGCTTCCCTCGAACTCATTGACACAGGTGACAATTTCCTGAACAGCCCTATAACTCCTAAGGAAATATAAACAGTCATTAAAAATCTCCCAAACAAAAAAAGCCCAGGGCCAGATGACCTTAGCATGGAATTCTACCGCATATTCCAAGAAGAGCTAACACCAATACTCTTCAAACTCTTTCACCAAACAGAATCTGAAAGAACATTACCAAACTCATTATATGAGGCCAGAGTCACCCTGATTCTTAAACCACACAAAGACCCAACAAAGAAAGAGAACTTCAGACCAATCTCCCTTATCAACATAGATGCAAAAATACTTAATAAAATACTAGCAAACCGAATTCAAGAACACATCCAAAGTATCATACACCATGATCAAGCAGGCTTCATCCCAGGAATGTAGGGATGGTTCAGCATAGGAAAGTCTATCAACGTCATTCACCATATAAACAAGATGAAAAAAAAAAACCACATGATAATCTCGCTAGATGCAGAAAAAGCATTTGACAAAATCCAACACCCCTTCATGCTAAAAGTTCTGGAGAGAACGGGCATACAATGGCCGTACCTAGAAATAATAAAGGCAATATACAGCAGGCCAGTGGCTAACATCAAATTAAATGGAGAGAATCTTGAAGCATTTCCTCTAAACTCAGGGACAAGACAAGGATGTCCACTTTCACCATATCTTTTCAATATAGTACTTGAAGTTCTTGCTAGAGCAATAAGACAACTAAAGGAGATCAAAGGGATAAACATCAGAAACGAAGAAGTCAAATTATCCCTATTTGCAGATGATAAGATAGTATACATAAGTGACCCCAAAAATTCCACCAGAGAACTCTTACTTTTATTTTTTTATTTCTTCAAGTTACATCTCAGTCACAAGCCCTTCCCTACTCCCCCCTCCTGTCCCACCCTTCAACCTTCTTCCCCCCAACAGCTCCCCCTTTCAGTCCAACAAATGGTTCCCTCTCTTATAACAGTAAATGCTATAGAAAACAACAGAAATAAATATGCCACAATTATGAGAGTTAAATGGCTTAGCATAACTTCCCAATGTCCAGTCAATATGTATTTGTCCCCTGACTTTAACATTCTACTATCTAACCATCTCCATGAGTTTCAAGTTCTATATCTAACTCAACTTTCATACTAACTTGCATCACAATTTTAAAAACATCTTCTTAGATCCAGAACATGCTCTTGACTCCTAAACAACTCAAAATTTAAGTATGAGATTCTAGCTATCTATTCTTCAACCACCTCAGAGACCTGAGTGGGATAAATATATCTGATTTTATAGGAAGTACAGGGCCTGCAGCTTCCCAAACTAAGAAATGACATACCAGTGGCTGCCTGAACAGTTCCTATTTACTCTCCATATATTACAGCATCGATTTTCAGTCATTTGGCCCTGTTTCTATGACAGACATTGATTGTAGAGCAGGAATTATAAAGGACTTACCTACACTTGTCGCGTCCCCCTCGACCAGCAAGGATGATGCAACTCACAAAAGCTCTTCTCCAGCAGTTTATTCAGGTCCCTTAAAAACAGTGTTCTGAATTCCGAATGCCCGGGCAGACCCAACCCACAGGCTAAATACTAAATGAACAGTCAATCAAGTAAAGCCACGTAGTGCTATCTTAGAGGCCCACGTATGCGGAAGCAAGCCAGATCAGCGGTCTTTGCCAAATATGAACTTATTATCATCGAGAGCGCTCACCGTCGGGCTGGTGGAAGGCGGAGACCGGCGCCATCTTTAGAGCGCGGCACATCGCAGCTCTCTACATACACTGTCTTGACAGAGCTAGGCTGTCGACTTACCTGCTACCAAGTTTTGTCCTTTTTGGACAGCAGTCTGTCTATAGCTGAAGCAAGGGGTTTTTCATGCCAAGAGATAGGCTTGCCACTAATTCAACCATCTCACACTGGAGATTCTTCGATGCTCATCTTCTACTTGGAGTAGAATAGTGGGTGCTGTCAGGAGCTGACATGTCTCAATATCAATAAAATCTTAATTTAAGAAAACATCTTTGAATGCCATATTCTGCAGGTCTCTTGGGGTTTTTGAAGATGCCCTATCTATCTCTTGTATTTAGATAAGCAAATGTTGCTTGTCTCTTAACAACTTGATTTCTGAGTAGTTTAGAGAATATCTGTGATAGACTGTCATAGTAGCTAACAAAATGACACGCTTTCATGACTAGGAGTTTGTATTTCTTAACTATCCTAAACGGTTTAAGATGGTTGGTATCAAGAGGCCAGAGCTTCACATTTCATTTTTAAGCATTACTAGGTACAATACCTTTACGAAGCGTTACCTTTAATTTTGTATCAATATACAAAGATTAATACCAAAGTAGCCAAATATACTCTTAATTTTGTATCAATATACAAAGATCAATACCGATGTAGTCCAATACAATCTTAATTTTGCACAATATACAATGGTCAATACCACGTTAGCCAAATATAATACTAATTTTGTATCAATCTACAAAGGTATGAGGGCATATTCAATAATCTGTCCCTTCTTCTTGGTCCTTCCCATACTATGTCTATGTCCCATTTTTCTCAAGTCTGTGCATTCCTACATAGGAGAGTAAGAAAGATACAGAAAAGAAAAAGAAGGAAGTCCCTGGGTCTAACCTCCAAAACCCATTTAACAAGACCATTTAACATCTTGTAGTATCTTCCCCTAAATAACAAAATTTTCTCTTATCCATCAAATAACCAAAAAGGGGGGGGGAGAAACACCCTCCCCACCCTCTGGGCATGGGATGTCACTCTCTTAAAATGACTTCCTGCTGATTTGGGTCGTAGTAAACCCCTTTGGGGCCCAGACCAGAATGGAAAAATGGTTAAAAATGTTAATACAATCCTTTTATGTTCATTGCTTTTGTGCTCAGCTGTTTAGATGTCCTAAGAAGTTTGTAGACAGAAGCTGATCTTCAGGGCTTTACTGAAGTTCTGGCTGGAGCAGTCTGTGGAGCTGAACAATCTTAGAGATTTTGAGTTGTTGTGGTTGTAGACTTTTGAGGAAACTGCTATTGAGGAAGTCTGCTAGGCTGGATCATCTGGGCCACTCATCTTCTTTGGTGTCTGATCTGTTTTCTGTTGAGGTTTCCGTTGTCCAGTTGTCCCTGGATTCTTTGAATGGATGCTTTAAATCTCCTGGAAAGATAAGAATAGAGCTCTGCACTAATTCGAACTCTGGGACAATTGCCTTTTTTGTGGGGGGAGTGGGTCAGGTAATATTTCTCCTGAAGCAAATTTGGTGTTTTGACAATATATAAAGTATTATCTTTCAATCTGGATTAAAGAAGAAATTATTTTGTTATTTTGGAGCTAGACAAGCCTTTAGTGCATATATTTTGAGATCTCAAAGGACAATTTGTTTGTATTGAGTAGGCCTTTTGTAAGTAGCTTTTAAACTTAAGTCCTTCCAAATCCTATGTGTCTGTCTCTGCATTCTAAGTATTGGGATCAAAGACCTCTGGTTCCCGTCTGAAGGGATTAAAGATGTGTTCCACCACTCCTGGATCGAAGTTTTTCTCTATTTAGAGCTTGTTTTGTATCAGGCTGACGTTGAGCTCTGAGATCTGCCTGTTTCTGTCTCTAGTGTGTTTGGATTAAGGGTGTACTCTTCTTGAATGATGGGATTAAGGGTGTGCACCATCACCACCCTGTTACATGAACTCTAGAATTTATAAGACAACTAACTCTATAGTGCTCCTCCCATCTCTGCTGAAGTTAAAGGCATGGGCTAACACCATGCATTTCATGTATTTTACCTTAGCACTAAGTTTTTTCGACTCTTGGAGGTTTATAAAACCAGGTTGAATGGCTGTAACCCTTAATTTATTTGCAGTGTTTTAAACCTGTTACCTGCTTTTAAAAAATTAATAAATTTATTTATTTGTTGCTTCAGGTTACATCTCCATCATATTGTCCTCTTTCCCCCCTTTCCAGCCCCGCCCTCCTATCCTCTACCCCCTAATCCTTCCCTCTTGTTCCTCTTGGGTGGAGTGTCCCTACATAACAGTCCCTCACCACAGTTCAGGAGTCATATGAGGTCCAAGAGCCTCTTCATACACTGGGGGCCTATGAGTCAGTACCACCAGTGAAAGGTGTATCTTTGCTAGGAAGGGAAAACTAAAAAACAGACCAACAAACACACAAACCTACAAAAGAAACAAACAACAACAACAAAAAGGAAGGAAAAAGAAAAAGGAAAAGGAAAAAAAAAGTCTATGTCCATGTTCCCTTTGGTGTATTGGTTGTAGTACAGATATCCTGTACTATATAGCTAAAATCCTACTATAAGTGAATAGATGCCATGTGCATCCTTCTGAGTCTGGGTTAGCTCACTCAGGATGAGCTTCTCTAGTTCCATCCATTTGGTTGCAAATTGCATAATTTCATTGTTTCTGATAGCTGAGTAATATTCCTTTGTATAGATGTACCACAGTTTTTTAATCCATTCTTCAGTTGAGGGACATCTGGGTTGTTTCCAGTTTCTAGCTATTACAAATAAGGCTTCTGTGAACATAGATGAGGAGACTTCCCTATGATTCGGTGAGGAGTCATTTGGATGTATACCCAGAAGTGGTATGGTTGGGTCCTGAGGCAAAGCTACTCCAAGATTTCTAAGATATTGCCAGACTGACCTCCATAGTGGTTGCACAAACCTGCATTCCCATCAGCAATGGAGTAGGGTTCCCCTTTCTCCACACCCTCGCCAGCATGTACTGTCATTTGAGTTTTGATCTTAGCCATTCTGTCAGGTGTGAGGTGGAATCTCAGAGTTGTCTTGAGTTGCATTTCTCTGATGATTAAGGATGTTGAGCATTTCTTCAGGTGTCTCTCTGCCATTAGGTATTCCTCCTTTGTGAATTCTCTCTTTAGCTCCGTCCCCCATTTTTTTTTTGATTGGATTATTTGGTTTCTTGGCATTTAGTTTCTTGAGTTCTTTGTAGATTTTGGATATTAGCCCTCTATCAGATGTGGGGTTAGTGAAGATTTTCTCTCAGTCTGTTGGTTTCCGTTTTTTTCGAATGACAGTGTCTTTTGCCTTACAGAAGCTTTTCAGTTTCATGAGGTCCCATTTATTGATTGTTGATCTCAGGTCCTGAGCTGTTGGTATTTGGTTCAGGAAGTTGTCACCTGTGCCAATGAGTTAGGGGGTTTTCCCACTTTTTCTTCTAGTAGATTTAGTGTGACCAGCCTTATGTTAAGGTCCTTGATCCACTTGGATTTACGTTTTGTACAAGGTGATAAGTATGGGTCTAATTTGATTCTTTTACAAGTGGACATCCAGTTAGACCAGCAGCATTTGTTGAAGATGCTATCCTTCTTCCATTGTGCCATTTTGGCTTCTTTGTCAAAAATTAGGTGGCTATAGGTGTGTGGGTCCATTTCTGGGTCTTCAATTCGATTCCATTGATCTACTGGTCTTTTTCTATACCAGTATCCTGCTGTTTTTACTATTATTCACAGGGTTTTCTAACTAATTTTTATCTTTCTGTGTTTGTCAAAACCATCTTTCTTTACCCTTTTATCTTCTTCTTTGTTAAATATGCTATGTAAGCTGAAATTCAAAGCAATCCCTTAGTGTCTTACATGTGCATATGAAATATACGTGTTAAAACCCTCCCTATGTTCTTCTGTTATGCATATGCATTTGTATCAAGTGTCTGTTTTAATTAAGAGTTAGATTTTATATTTTTCCTCATGAATAAAATATTAGCATGTTTACCTCTATAGGTTGCAATTGTTGTATACTGATGGTGTCTCAGTTTGCTAGCCTGCCTATAAAGAATAAATTAATCATGAAAATGACATTGGTATGAACAAATACAACTAAAATTACAAAATTTGAAGTAATATTGATAAACCTGAAAGAAAGTCATGTAATACGGTCATGCAAAAATAAGTATCTTGTTTAGTTATATTTTTATAGATATGTTAAACCTTTTATTCACATATATTATTGTGTCCACATTTTGAAAAGATAAATTGTATAAACCTTGAGATTAGTAATCCATTTATTTAGGTCTTTAAGTCCAAAACAAATTTTTTAGATGTATTATAAAATCAACTTCCCAGCACCTGGATGAGAAAAAGCTACTTTGAAGGGCAGTATTACAGCTGAGAGTGATTGTTCATTTGCTTACTGACCTGGAGAATAACTGACACTTTCTGTAATTTCCTTTGGTGGAAGGTGTAGTAAGTGACTGCTTCTGCCAGCAAGTTTGCCTCCTGGCCAGTCAACAGGGGAATTACTCCAGTCTATTTTTTAGAAGTAATTTATCCCTGGAATTAGTTAATAATGGCAATAGCTTTGTAAAGTTCAAGTCCTTTCAAACAAATCCAAACTTGATTGATCAAGGGGAAACTGCAAGTGCAATCTCTCTTGACATGATTTTGGTGTTACTTTATGGAAAATATTTCTGGGTAAATTGAAATACATGTTCTCTATGAACCCTAAGTGTGAGTTGACCATATTTTTTGTTTGTTATGTTTTCTTTGTTTATACTCATCTAAAATATCTAGTACATTTAACATAGTAAAATAATAATAACAAAATCAGTGATAAGGAGCTTTTTGAGAAAAAGGAAGGAACTGTATTTGTATGTGGATTAAATTCTAAATGTACTTACTAGTAATAAAGGTATTGTCAAGTGTACTTCTAGGTACATTAGATGCTGTGGTGTGACTTTTCCAAAAGGAGACCAAAGCAGATGTGTTAATCTCACATGCGACAAAAATACAAAAAAAAACACAAAAAACAAAAAACAAGACAATATTTCTAACAATAATTCTCCCTGAATCTAGCAGTGTGAATCTATAATGACTTCATTGTGTTGCTTACAGGAAAGCCTACCTTCCAATAATGTCTGTTGAGTCACAGAAGCTGTATACCTGGTGATCCCTGGACAATTTATAGACAGTTCCAGTACAACTCTTTTCTGCCCTTTTATAATGGTTAGGAGAACCCTTGTAAATCTTAAACTTTCAGACTTTCCTGAGCTTTGTAAGTGTCTTCAACTACCTGAGTCATTTGAACCTCCCTGGCACATCAGGCAGGGATGTTTCAGTTCATATAGAATGATTACAGTACCTGCAAAAGTGTATAGTTTTGAGTTATTTCAAACAGATGTCTAAGGTGTTGCTATTACCAGGAGGCAAAATTCATTCCAGTTTGGGGCTAAATGTGCAAAATAATGTTACTATAGGTTCCTAAACTAAATATCCATATGCAATCTTATCACCTCTCAAATAACTTGCTTTGAGTATTATAAAAAAATGACTGAAAATACTTGTAGTTCTTGAGAATTCGTTTTAAGAACTTGCTTTACCATGCATCTCTGTGGTAGAATTGCTTGTTTAAAATGATAAGTTCAAAGTAAGAATTCTGATGTCAAAATATCATTTAGCTATATTTCAGAATTGGAAAATATATTAAAGTTTGTTTAGTTAATCACCTTTTTATGCTCTGATTTTCTTTAAATCATTAAGCCATGGTTTTTATTAAATTCCATTAAAATTATATTTATCTAGCCCTTTTGCTTTAAGTAGTACATTATTCAGCTCAGAATGTAGAAAAGTGAGATATCCTCAGCTTTCAAGAGTCTCAGAATTCAGCAAAGTGTCAGTAACACACAAACACACATATATATTAATATAAACCATATATTCAATAAAATGTTTATTCTGGAAGTTTCTACAAAATGTAGTAAGAGTATAAGGACCAGATTCAATAACATTGTCTGAGGAAGACGAGGAAGACATTTAAGTAGAACATTAATTTTAGGTTGGTGTATATGTTGCATTCACATACTGTAATGCCTTTACCTTTGTTCATTTTCCTCAAGATTTGTCTGGCTGTTTTGGGTCTTTTAGACTCTACATAAATTTTAAAATTTCTTTATTTTCTATAACTGTGAAGAATAACATTGGTATTTTGACATGAGTTGTCTTAGATGTCTTTATTTCTTTGGGTCTATGTGAACACTTAAACAGTATTATTTCCACCAACCTATGTTCAAGTTTTTATTAAATTTATTTGTATCCTCTTACATTTCATTCATTTATGATTTTTAGTTTCCTTTGCAAGCTCTTTACCTAATTGTTTAAAATTATTCCTTATAGGATGTTGTTATTTGCAGATGTTATAAGTGACAACACCCTCTTGGCTTCTCTCTCAGAGTTTGTTATGTATATATAGGAGCATTTTGTTGTTATTGAGTTGTACCTTGTAATTTTAGTGACTTTATGAGTTCAAGCTGCAAATAGGAAATTACAAAGAAGGGAATTTTATACAATGTTAATGGGGGTAGAGTATAGTACAGCTATTATGGAAAGCATAATTTCTCATATTTAAGGAAAATAATCTTATGATGTAATAATCTCACTGTATATGTTTATGAGTATATACATAGTATATATACATATATATATGAATATTTAGAATATCCCACTGTAAGTATATGAATATATTTAAAGAAACATAACAAGTACATTGAAGTAATGTCATATATATTGCTGCTTTTAGTTGTAGTGTTTTACATAACTGTAGAGTGAAAGTGTACTTTTAAACTATTTATTTATTGTTATATTAAAATCTGTACCTCCCTTTCAACCTACCTACTTGAGGTGCAGAACAAAGGATATTAATAGAGACAGAAGATGTAAATCTCTTTAAACATAGGTCCTTGGGGGATTCTTCAGGATTCCAGCAATCCAGCCAAGCAGCATACACAGGAACAGGTACAAGCAGCAACAGAATACAGCAATCAGCAACAGCTGTGGTTACTCAGGTCCAGTATCAACAGCAGCAGTAATGGCAGTTGCCACACTCCTGCTTGGGGCTGTGGTCTCTTCAGCCTATCCTGGACTGCAAACTTCAGCAGCAAAGGCAGCAGTAAGTTTCAGAAAAAGCAAGTTTTGGCAACACACTGTCTGGAATATTTCAAACTAAAAACCGAGATGAGAAGCGATGCCAAGTAAAAATTCCTGTGTGTTTCTGGAGTATCTATTTATATACCCTCAAAAACAGGTACTTCTTGTTTTCCAAGACTATGGGCTCTGCAAGGAGTCTGTCCATCAAAGGATATTTTCCAGCAAAAGCACGTTACCCACACATGACAAAATGTCATGTCTTCTTCCATCAGGATGTTTTTCATGCCCTTCTCATGAGTCTGTTTTCCAGCAGTATGCAAAGCATCCCCGTATCCCATACTTGAGGCCAAAACATGAAAAACATTCATTCAACACAACTGTGTTTTTAAAGAAATCAGAACTTCCACCACAGTAAAGGAATTTCAATCCAGCAACATGGCTGCTTTGATCACATCCAAACACCTTCTAGGTCTGTATGATCTGGCTGGAATGCAAATATGCCCTTAGTACACACCTTTAGTCACAAACAATGAAAGTAAAGTTAGTTTGTAGAAGGAAGCACCCATGTTTGAGAGTGATGTCTAAAAGAGAGGTGACAAGGGAGAGAGAGCAGAACAGAGAGGGGGGGGGGAGTTTTGTTTTTGTTTTTACAGGGACAGTTTTACAGAAAACAAGCTAGAGACAGGTGAAGATCATGAGCCAGAGATTGAGAAGGAACCAGAAAATTAGAACAGATTGCTAGAGTTAGTTTGAGACCAAGCAGAGCAATTCAGTCAGTAGCTGAGAGAAATCAGTTTGAATCAATCAGCCTGCAGAGGAGTTTGAGCCAGGTTAGCTGAGTTGAACCACCCAATAAGACTTCAAGAAGAAGTAGAAAGGGGCCAATTATTCATCAGTTGCAGTAAGTCATGGAGGTTAAAAACATTGTAAACCTAAATAAGTTCATATGGAGGATAGAGGCTTCCAAGATTAGGCCTAGGTTAGAAGATGGTAGAAGTAACCCCACCCCCCCAAGAAAACAATTTCATCAGGTAAACAAAAGATAATTTATACAATATAATATTAAATCTACATAACTGCGCATGAATAGATACATGAATAAAGAAAATTTGTTAAATAATTGTGTGCATTTGTGTGTGAGTGTGAGTGCACATTTGTATTTATGTATGCTTGTATCTGTATGATGTAATGTTATATAGTTGTATATTTGTAGAAAAATGGCTAATTAAACTATTTAACCAGTGTTTATGTTATATTTAATTGATTGTCAGCTGTTAATCGTTAACCAGCCATTATAAATGAGTACACAGACAACAGATGGATTTTAAAAAGCCTTGTCCTGATTTGAGCAATCTTGACCCATCAAAACTAGCTCTTAATTCTATTCCCAAATATGATCCCATATATACATATGTCCCCTGGACTGTTATTCTCCATGCTATGCTGATGTTCCTGGCCATGTGGAATGATGTTCTTTTTTGTAACTCATGGTATATGTCTTCCTTCTTCCTGCTCCTGGCTGGAATGAACTAATCCTCTGTGTAAAATATAGGGTTCCTCTCCTAATCTCAGGAAGTCCCACCTTCCTACACTCTTTCTGCCAAGCTAACTGGCCATCAGCAACATTTATTAACCAGTCAAGAGAATGTCTCAGAAGGGGCAGTAACCAGATCTCAGCATTAAAATCAGCCTATCAGAAATAATATCATTAGACCTTCCCCAACATATATTTTGTTGTTGAAACAAAACAAATGATCATAGATGGCATTATGTGATATGAAATGAGGCATGCACAGATATAAAAGTACATCTCAATCCCAAAAGCATGTATGAACTCTAAAGAATTAATTCCCATAATAGGATAACATTTACCTTAGTTAGTAATGGAAAGGGAATGTAGTTTTGGTTAATGTTGTTCAGTAATGACAAAGTTGCCTATTTGTAGTGAATTCATATTTATCAGTCTGTCTACCATAAATCAATGTATTTATCTGTTTGTCATCTATCTACCATATATCTATGTATTTATCTATCCTCCATCTATATCTATCATATATCTATCTGTCTATCTATCTATCATCAATCTATCTACCATATATCTGTCTATGATCTATGTATCTATTATTTATCTGTCTGTCTGTCTACCTATAAAATATCTATTGTTTATCATCTCTATAACTATCATCTATTTTTCCACTTAAATATTATGTCTATCTATCATATATATACATACATATCCATTTATATATCATCTCATCATCTATAAAATTACATGAAAGACATTACTATAAATTACTTTAAGTAAAAGTAGTCTTGGCAGTTACAAAAAATAATAGGTGTTTTCAGTGAGAGGTTACCATATTTTTGTGTATTTTGGGCACTTGTTTAAAAATTTGTGGATGCTGTAATGTATGGAGAGAAAAAGGGAACTGTCTAGGCAGCCACTGGTATGTCATTTCTTAGTTTTGGAAGCTGCAGGCCTGCACTTCCTATATAATCAGATATATTTATCCCTCTCAGGTCTCTGAGGTGGTTGAAGAATAGAGAGCTAGAGTCTCATAGTTAAATTTTGAGTTGTTTAGGAATCAAGAGGGTGTTCTGGATCTAAGAAGATGTTTTTAAAATTGTGATGCAAGTTAGTATGAAAGCTGAGTTAGATATAGAACTTTAAACTCATGGAGATAGTTAGATCATAGAATGTTAAAGTCAGGGGCCAAATACATATGGACTGGACATTGGGAATATATGCTAAGCCATATAACTCTTATAATTGTGGCCTATTTATTTCTGTTGTTTTGTATTGTATTTATTGTTATAAGAGAAAGAACCATTTGTTGGACTGAAAGGGGGAGCTGTTGGGGGAGAAAGATCTATCTTAAACTAAAAAAATAAAATAAAATAAAAAACTAAAAAAAAAATTGTGGTGCTATTTGAAGTGGCTTCAAAGGTGTGACCTTGTTGAAGAAGTATGTCAGTGGAGAATAAATTTGAAAGCCTAAAGATCACATCATAATTATTTTGCTTTCTCTATGTTCTTTTGGGGTGTGTAAGACATTAACTTCATGTACACTGCCTAATGTTATTATTCCTTAACATGATCTTTATCTATCTGGAAACATAATTACAAACAAACAACAACAACAACAAAAACCAAACCTCTTTCTTCTGTAAGTTTCCTTTGTCATGCTTCCTAATCACACTAATAGAGAAGTAACTAATTAATAGATAGTGTATTTGACAAAAAGGATTCCAAAATATAGATGATGTAGCTGTTGAGAATTACAATGAAGACTGAGCACACAAAGTATAAATTACTATAGGATATATAAAGAAAGAATCAAGGATCATGACATATAAACCTGAGCATAGTAGAGTGATCCTAAATTTGTCTAGCAGTACCTGTTTATAAAATAAAGAAGGGGAATATTTTTCTGCATGCCTTATCTAACAGAGGCACTAACAGATGGTTGATAAAATTAATTCTTATATTAATTCATTGAATGAGATTTTAGTAAAATTCTGACCTGCATCAAGACATCATAACCTGTGGATATGCATGCATTATTAAGTGTACAATGGTTGAGAATTGGCATTGAACTGCACAATGTTCAATAAATTCAATGCTCTACACATGTATAATTTAAAATGCACATGTTGCCTTGTCTTCTACATTATATTTTATATATTTTCTAACCCAGGACATTTGAAAACAGAGTGCAATTTCAAGTTTACTTATTTTTCTCTTTTCACATTCATTATATTCTTTTTTATATAGGGTAGTCAGAATTATTATACAAAGCTAAACTTCTAGATACATAGATATTTATATTGTAAAATAGAAAATATCAAATCCACTCAGTTGTACTTTAGTGTGTCTAATATACAGTCAAGTAGTCACATATATCTTCTACCTAGTATTTCTACTTGTCCAGAAAGGTTTTGTAAGTATTTACATCACCATTTTGAAGTAAATAACATATAACATATTTCTGTTATATTCTTAGATAAAATATAGACAAATTTAATATATATACCCATATGATTTATATGTGTATATAAAAACCATGAATTTATAGCTAAATGGATATTTATAATATGTATATTTCTTTAATATTTGTGTATAGATATAGATGTAGATATATTGACTATCAATTGAAAGAATTTAGGCCCAATATTGACTGTATAAATATAGCATCAATATGCCTTTACCTTTAATTATTATTAATAACTTATAACATATTTAGAATGGTAAATTTAAATTGACTTATAACCATATTTAATATTTATTATTAAGTATTTCTGATTAATGACACAGGCCATTACATTAATTAATTTTGTCTCTATAGAGTAAATTATATTTTAGATGATCTCAGCAGAGAATTAGGGACATGGACATTTTTGTCCACCAGGCAAAGATTGTGAAAATATTTCCTTTTGTATAATATTATGATTTCACCAAAAGAATTGGATTCTGTATAAGATTCTAATTATTTTATTTATAGTAGAAAATAAATTATTTTAAATAAGAATTAATCTTCTGCAACAAATCTGATTAAAGCTTCAATAAGATGCCATTTTTGCTCTGCACATATATATGAGTTACAAATTAACATAAAATGTTAAACAGAAACTTTATTAAGAGTAAAATTGCTGAGAATGGATCCTCAATATAAAGTATCTATATGGCAACTTTGTGACCTTATTTGAAGAGATCATTTCTATTAGATCATTCCTGATACAGTGGAAGATAATGAGAGCATAAAGTCTGATTGGTGTCATTCTGCTCAAAGAGGAGCAACAAATGGAAAGACCAGAATTGCACCTTTTTTTTTTTTTTTTTTTTTTTTTTTACAGTAGAGCTGAGAGAAGGTCTTCTAAAGACTCTCAAGGGAGCAATATTCATGAAGCTCTTCATTTGGGACCCTTGTTAATGAAGCTGTGAGAAAACACTTGTGCACTTGAAGCCTTCTGGCTTCTGAATATTTGTTACAGCTGTTAAGTATTAAACAATTGTTTTTGTTTGTTTGTTTGTTTATTGATGTATACAGGTGTACATGTGCACACACCCATATACATGGAAACTAGAAGAGGATAGCAGTTATTCTGCTATAATACTTCCTGCTTTTTTTTTTGATATGTCTTCCTAGTTTTGAATTGGGCATTTTTAAAAAACTAGACACTGTGGCCAGATAAATGCAATGATCTTACTGTCTCTGTAATACTGGGTCAATGTGAGCTGTTGATGTTAGTGCTGGAAGGTGGTCTGAACTCACTTCAGCATGCTTGCATAGCAAGACTCTTTCTTACTAAGCCATTTCTCCTATCCTTATTTGTTAGTTAATTTCTTTTTAAGTTACCAGTATTCTGCCCTTTGCATTGATATGATTTTATAGCTCTCTCTCAGGTTATTCCTAAAATGGACACTGACTTGTATCTCAGACATTCATGTAGGCCTAAGCAGAATGAAACAAAGAACATATTTTTAAAATTCAATCTGTTGGTAGTTTACATGAGAGTATATAAGATGGTTTTGTACAAATGCCTCACTGTTTTGGATAAAGGAAATGGATGAATATGAACATTGCATTTTGATAACTATCAGAACAATGGAAACTAATACTTCATTGATCCTCAAGGATGGTTTTGAATTTATAATTGTATCTAATTGTATCCATACATATATGCAAGTTGATAAATTAGTTAAACATATATATGAACTACATATGTATCATTCAGGTATATTTTTAAAGATAACAACTTTAAATATCATGATATAAATAAATTCTCACCAAAAGTGAATATATAATATATAGATGGTTGATATTTTACCTGCTTAAATCTACATATAGCTCTAATTAAAAAAAAAATATTTTGGATATATGCCCAGGATCTTGAGGCAGAGCTATTCCAAGTTTTCTAAGACATTGCCAGACTGATTTTCATAGTTATTGTACAGTTTGCACTCCTACCAGCAATGGAGGAGTGCTCTTCTTTCCTCACAACCTCAACAGCATATACTGTCACTTGAGTTTTTGATCTTAGCCATTCTTACAGGTATGACATGGAATATCAGAGTCGTCTTGAGTTGCATTTCTGTGATACTTAAGGATGTTGAGCATTTCTTCTAGTGTCTCTCGGGCACCAGAGGTTCCTCTTTTGTGAACTCTTGGTTTAGCAATGTAGGACATATTTTGATTGGATTATTTGGTTCTTGGTGTTTAATTTCTTGAGTTATTTATATATTTGGATAATAGCCCTCTGTCATGTGTGGGATTGGTGAAAGTCTTTTCCTGATCTGCAGGCTTCTGTTTTGTTCTAATGACAGTGTCCTTTGCCTTAGAGACAGTTTTCTGTTTCATAAGGTCCCATTTATGAATTGTTGGTCTTAGAGCCTGAGCTATTGGTATTCTGTTCAGGAAGTTGTTACCTGTGCCAATGAGTTTGAGGCTTTTCCCCACTTAATATTCTATTAGATTTAGTGTGTCAGGTTTTATGTTAAGGTCTTTGATCCACTTGGATTTAACTAGTGTATAAGATAATAAATATGGGTTTATTTGCATTCTTCCCTATGTTGACATCTAGTTAGACTAGCATCACTTGGTGAAAATGCTTTCCTTTTTACATTGTATGGTTTTGGCTTCTTTGTCAAAAATGAAGTGACCATAGGTATGTGAGTTTATTTCTGGGTCTTCCATTTGATTTCATTGATCTACAGGTCAGTTTCTATGCCAATACCATGCTGTTTTTATTACTTTTGCTCTGTAGTATAGCTTGAAATCAGGAATGGTGATACCTGCAGTTTTCTTTTTTTTAATCTTGGCTTGATTTAGATATTCTGAGCTTTTTGTTACTCTATATGAAGTTGAGAGTTGTTTCAAGATCTGGAAAAAAATTGTGTTGATATTTTGATGGGAACCAGTGACCACTGACTATACAGCCTGTACAGAGGGCTGGGAATTGGAGAGACAAGGAACACAGAGGGACACCAAGTCAAGTCAGATCTGATCAATGTGTCAGACTTTACTAAAGGTTCAACTGCTTATATACACTAAGAACAACAAGTAGGCGTGGCATCAGTATTAGAAAAGCACAGAAAATACTAGCTGCTGGAATATCCCAGGTAATAGGCCAAACTACATCACTCAGGTGCAGGTTAAGTACTTAATAACAAATCACTAAATGGCTGCTCTGTAAGGGGTTGAATCAAGTCTGTATATTGCTTTTGGTAATATAGTCATTTTTGTTATGTTGATATTATCTATCCATGAGTATGGGAGATCTTTCCATCTTATGATATCCTCTTCAATTTCTTTCTTCAAGAATTTGAAGTTCTTGTCATACAGGTCTTTCACTGGCATGGTTAGAGTTATTTATTTGTGGCTATTGTGAAGGGAATTATTTCCCTAATTTCTTTCTTGGCCCATTTATCTTTTGCGTAAAAAAAGGGCTAGTGATTTTTTTTAAATTAATTTTGTATCCAGCCACCTTCCTGAAAGAATTTATCTGCTATAGGAGTTCTCTGGTGGAATTTGACCCAGACATACCATTCCTGCGCATATATCCAAAAGATTCCTCACCAAATCACAAGAACATTGGCTCAACGATGTTCATAGCAGTTTTATTTATAATAGGTGGAAACTGGAAACAACCCAGATTTCCTTCAGTAGAAGAATGGATAAAACTTTGGTATATTTACACAATGGAACACTACTCAGCTATCAGAAACAAGGAAATCATGCAATGTGCAACCTAATGGATGGAACTAGAAAAGCTCATCCTGAGTGAACTAACCCAGACCCAGAAAGATATACATGGCATGTATTCACTTATAACTAGATTTTAGCCATATAGTACATGATAACTATCCTACCAAAAAACAAGACTCAAAGGAACAGGAACATGGACACTGTTTCCTGTTAATGGGACACTTCAGTATAGTGGAAGTCCCCCAGTGTAAAAGGAAGCTCTTAGCTGTCATGTGACTGATAAACTCCTGGGGGTGCTGATATGTTGAGGCACCCCACACCAAAGGAGAAGGATAGGTGGGAGAGAGTGTAGAGGGTCAGAGGATGGGACTGGGAGGAGTAGAGGTTGGAAACTGTGATGGAGATGTAACTTGAATTAATAAATAAACCTTTAAATATAAAAAAATTAAAGAAGAATAGTTATCTGTAGAATAAAACTTAAAATATTACAAAAGGTAATAAAAGCAAGAAAAAAATTTTTAAAATTTGAGTACAATGTAATTTCACGTATATTATATGGACCATAATCTAGAAATGACCACATAATATCTACAACAGGTAGGTATAGTTTCAAGTAATGTTGAGATGGAAAGCCATAAAGAAAAAAAATGAGGAACAGAAAAGGATTAACTGCATCCATGAGCTAAACATTTGCTCAGTAGAAACAAATATTAATGATCGGTGTATGATCATTAAATCTCTTATATTTTAATCATTCTTTCTTATTATACATGAGTTTGTTGTTTTCTGTTCTTATATCTTGTAATTATTTCAGATTATTTTCATTCTCTTGTTTATCCTCATTTAACATATTATATAAACTATTCATGAAGAAACAATTTCCATTGCACTTTATTTCTCATCTATAAGAACTGATACATTTTTATACTAATGCTACTGCCATTTTACAATGGTGTGAATGAATGTTGTTTTATGCTTTTTCCAATGTTTATTTTATGTATTTTAATTCACATACATAATAATAAATACATATTATGTATTTTGATGTAATTATAAGTTAGGCTATTTTGAGATATGGGATCTTATACAATAGATGATTCTCCTTAACTTCAGTGATCTAGTGGGACTGAAATTTTAATAGTATTGTACATTATCTGCTAAAACGTTTGTAAAAATTTTGTATATATTAACTTTTGGAATAAACATGATATTTTGTAGTGCTAATATAATATATATTGAATAAATGTATGTGTTTTAAATATTGATATTATGTATCATACAAATAGGCAAAAAAATCAAACATAGTAAAATAACACAATGCCAAGTACATGATCTCAAAGACAACATACTTAGTCATCAAATTCAATATTATATAATACTAATAATCATACACAAAAATAGTCATAATCAAACAATTCTCAGTTCCTTACTTTCTTCATTTGTAAACTGTCAAGATGGGTCATTGGGTAAAGGTTCTTGTTGGCAAATCTAATGACCTATGTTCAATTCTGGGAACTCACATAGTAGAAGAGAATTGTTTCCCCCTAAGTTTTCCTAACTTTTATTAACATGACAAAACACATAAACTCATAAACTAAATAAATGAAAACTACATTAAAAATTTAACTTGCATGGAATGATTGGGTAATTTTATAGTTTATTATTTATGACAACATAGTCTTAGGTATTGCTGATAGTTCAATATCAAAGTGTTTTAAAAAGTTCATTACATTTTAACTTTGTGCAAAATTCTTTACTCAACCTGAAAAATTGTTTGATACTGAAAATAGAGATATATTCAATCATATGAGCAAAAAATACTCCACAAATTTTATATTTATTTTAACATAAAATTAGTGATACATTATTAATAAGGAAACGTCCATATATTTAAATACATACATTTCCTTTTTTATTCAGAAGACTTTCTTGAGTCTTTTGATATGGTAATTAGATAACTCAACAGAAAATAAGTTCAAGAATTCTTCAGAGACTGCTTTCTACGATGCTTTACTTTCTGAACACCATTAAAATGAGGCAATTCTCCACATTTTTCTGAACCACCATTTTAGAAATGTTTGTACAAAAAATACACTTTGAATATACAGTAAATGTCTATTCACTTGAAGTAAATAACAGGCTTGGTTTTGGACATAGAATTCAGAGATAGCAACTTCCTATGAGGCAGAGAGCATAGGTATTTACTGTCTAGTACAATATTATCTCCTTTCAAGGGAAAGTTGTGTCTGATAAAGCATAAATGTTCCATAGGCTATGACTATCCATATGGCCTATGTTTTCAAGTAATATGATATTTGGCTGCAAATGACATATTAATATTCATCATAACTGGCATGCTGCAAGTATAATGACCTAATCCTGGGATGCAGACTTCGTGTCATTTACCTACGTAAAATTATGTCTGATGGAATTATTGGCTGCGAGGTATGATAAGACATCAGAAACTTCTCATTTCTTGACAGTTTCATTATAAAGAAATTCACGATTTTTCAGACTTTTTTGAGGAAGAGGGATAAAGGTTTGGGGGACAATTTATAGACTGACTGGTAAAATTTAGCAATGATGATATAGATCAATTATAAAAATGTTCAGTGTTCATATCAGTGAATCATATAGCCATTTGGCAATAAATATTCTGGGTTTTGTTGACTTTCATTGAAGAATTGAAATAGTACCTCTTGGTTTCAAACTGAAAAAATGATTCAAAAATGAATGTTCCAGGTGGATTGCGGGTTGTTATTAACTCTTTTCTCAATAGGGTGATTCCTTGCCACCTGAAATTCAGCTCTTATCTGCTCCAGTGTAGTAGTTAGTCTTGTGATTTATTTTGAACATGTACAAGTATTTGATCTACTTTTGTCCTATCATTTTATAGTGCTGACAGGGATGTCATATATTCACTGAGCAGTGAAAGAAGAAATTTCATAATCTCCATACACTAAAACCCTAAACCAACCCAAACCTTTGAGACATTTGGAACATTGTGTGTGCAGGTTCAGAAGAATGGCAACCTTTGGGACATTTCAAAGCTCATATCCTTCTATGCTCTGTCACAACAATCGTCTTAGCATTTTTAAAAGTTATTGTGTGGTACTAATAATTAAATTTTGCACAACCAGAAAAATTTCTCACAGAAGAAAACTCTTAAAGAAATACTGTTATTTGGATTATATTAACCACAGATTTGGTTTAAGATAAAATCAAAATCACATTAAAAGATAGTAAGATGTGATTTTAAAAATATAATCTGTTGTTTTGTATAATACTTACTGTTATAAGAGAAGGAACCATCTGTTGGACTGAAAGGGGAAACTTCTGGGGGGAAGAGGGTGGAAGGGTGGGATAGGGAGGGGTTTGTGACTGAGATGTAACTTGAAGAAAAAAAAATAAAGTATTTATAAAAAAATTAAAATATAATCTGAATAATTTTTTTGAACAGAGTCTTTCCAAGATGGAAGATACTCATCTGTCTTGCATTAAAAAAGGCTAGAAATTTAAGATATATAATCATGACAAGGGAACAAAACATGGCTTTTGATGAATATCAATTTATTTTCAGAAGACACAATTTTATTCATCAAGCTACAGTAAAACAAGGAGCATGTGCTCTATGGTTCCAATGGGAAAGCAAGATGATATAGCTTGGCAAGAAATATAGAATATGAAGTTGCTTATATAGTTGATAATTACTCAATAGTCACTTTTTCTTTGTGATGAAGAACAGTACTGGAAGTATGTGAGCTCCAAAGAAACACAAGGCTGCTTGAGACTAAGAGTAATTGTCCTTCACTCACTGACTGGTAGACATTTTTTCATTATGCATTCATATCTACTCTGTATTTTATCTTCATCTGCTTTGACCATTTTTTATTGAGGATATCATGATTGATAATTTTTTTCTAACTCCAGTGAACTATAAATTCGAATGTGGAAAAGCAAGGTGCTAAAAGGAGGGTACTTGGGAGAGACTGAAAGAAAAAAGGTGAAGGATTAAGAACAGAAAAATTCTAGCTTAATTAAAATGTATTTTAAAAATAGAGAGCTGTCTTAATCACTGTTCTACTGCTGTGAAGAGTTATCATGATCATGGCAACTCAAAAAATAAAACATAATTGGAGGCCTGCCAATAGTTTCAGAGAGTTATTCCATTATCAGCATGACAGGGAGCAGGGTGGCATGCAGGCAGGTGATGGAACAGTACCCAAGAGCTTTACATCCTGATCTATAGGCAAGAGAGAAAGAGAGTGTGCGGGTCTAGCATGGCCTTTTGAAATATCAAATCTGATTCCCATACCTCTTGCAACATGGTTATATCTTTTCCCAAAAGGCCTTACCTCCTAATCCTTCCAAATAGTTACCAAGTGTTGCCTAAAATGCAAATATGTGAACTTACAGGGGCCATTCTCACTCCAATCACTGGAAGAGCATAGATGTTTTATGGTTTGTTGGTTTTATTATTTGTTGTTGTTGCGTTTTTGTTTTTTTAGATGCAAGTCACTTACTATGATATTTTACTGGGAAGATTTGCTGCAGAACTTTTATTTATGGGTTTGAAAAGATTAGATAATAAAGAAGAGTGATTCTGGGATGATGAATTTTAATGTTCTCTTTCCAAGTGACCACATTGATAAAGGCGGAACATTAACATAAACTTGTATGTAGTGGCATTTGAAGGATCATAGTGTATATTGGCAGACTGTTTCTGAATTCACTCTAAGAAGCATTGTGTTTTAATATTTTTACATGAGTGCTTAGCTAGTCTTCTTTTGGTGTCATATGCTTCTCTTTTCATAGTCCATTTAGGAGACAGGGTCTAACTGAGGCTGATGACTGAGTTGCAGATTCTTACATTTCTGTGGCTCCACTCTGATAGTAATACATTTAGGTAAAGTCTTGATTCTTATATTTTGAGGCTTAGTGACTCTGCCAAATGGACTCATCCTTTGTAGTTTGCTATTTTTTTGTTTTGTTAATAATTTGCTAGCACTATTTAAGTATATTCTATTTCTTTTCAATGTAAACCACAAGGCGGTTTGAATGGTTTGCTGTTGGGACTGCAGGCAATCATCCTGTGGCTATCGTCACCTGTACAGAGCAATCCTAGACTGTCCTCTTTGACATATCTGTTAACCTGTCATCTGTTGGTAACATCCAATTAGTACTGTCTACTAGCTGCCAGATACTTGTTTTATTGCTTTTGACAGTTTCCTGAGACCAGTCACTTCCTAGTAGGCCCAGCTCATTAAATTATGACCTTTGGATGAGTGTTTCTGAGGTTTCTTTAGCCCACAATGATGCTCCTTTAAACTTCCTAGCATTGGGACACCTGATTACTTAGTAGCCTACAGTCACTCTTTCTTCTCTTGCCATGTTTCAAGAGACTCCTCAACAGTTGAGATCAAGACTTCTGTTTAATCCAGTGGATGGACCTTAATCCCAGTTAATGCTATTGGAGAGACACAGTTCAACTTAGAGTAGTAGTAGCAAAGGCCTGAGTCCTCCAGAGTGAAAAATTGAAGTCAGAAGCAGAAAAGTAGCCAGGAATTTTAGCAAGTTGCCTTCTCAGATTACCATTTTTATTGCAAGAAATTCTTTTTCAACCAGCTGAGCAACGACATGTCAAGCTCCTGTCTACTTAGGATTCCTTTCCTGAATTGAGGTCCCAGCTTTTGTGTGACATTGGATTGGAAAGGTAGCACTTTGTCTCCTGTAGAGTATAGGATTTGTCACATAGTACTTGAATAGATAATAAAAGGTAATTCTATAATTCCCTTGAAGTGATATTTACAACTGAATTTTAAAATTCAAAATAGATTATTCTCTTATGTATTATGCCCTGACCACAGTTTGTCCTCCCTCCATTCCTCCCACCTCCCCTGTTCCTCAAAGCTGGAAAGGAGTCAATCTTATATAGTTGGCCCATTTATCAAGAGTAGGACTGTCCTCTTGTTGAACTTGCAGTAGACAGGAAGTGGAGGTGATTTCTCAAATCCACATATTCTTACTCTTACCAATACTTAGAAAAAATTTCAAATAAGAGTCTATTCATCCATTAAATGTACATAGAACAATTCAATTTTTTTTTAAGTTTTCAAGTCCTGTTTATCAATGTAGTCACTTGGAAAAGAGAACATTAAAATTCATCATCCCAGAATCACTCTTTTTTATTATCTATCAATTATGAATTTCTGTACTATTCCTATTGATTTATATAGTTAATATGCAAGTGGGTAAACAGGATATACTATATTGAAGACAGTGCTTTAATATTTGTGACAGCAGAAACAAAAAGCCCTATGTAGCAGAAAGTATCATTATAGTGAGGGCCTTATGATACCTTCTACATCAGTTGCTAGGAGAGATCAGAAACTACTTGGATCAACAATCCTGCAACATCAACCAACCAATATGTATTTGACAGTACCAGGTGACCAGAAAGTCTTACTTCCATACTATCAAAATATATTTTAGAAATATCACTAGACACTAAAAGACACTGCCCTCTGAGCACAAAATCATAGTTAACAATTGTTGGATGACTTTCGCATAGCCATTTCTGAAGATATTTCTCAGTTATTTTGTATGGAAGGGTATTATATCTGCTTTGAGTGGATACTCAGAAGAGGCCTTCAGATAATAACCAAGTCCAAATTGGGAAAATGTAGAGAAAAAAAATTTATTTTAGGGGCATTTTAGAGGTAGTAAGGAAACATAATATAGTATAAACATGCTAAATGTATCCTAATGGATTGTATTTGACATAAGACTTCCAGGATTGCCATACATCCCAGGATTGTACTTGGCTTTTAAATCAAGGCACCCCCTATCTTATTTTTTTTTAATTTATCGAGTCTTAAATAAAAAAAGGTGCTGCAAATTTTTATTTCAACAAGTGGCTTGGCACAATAATTACAACGTGGCACAATAATTACATGTATCTATTACTCTTTATCAACATGGTAGTTCATAACTGTCTGTAACTCTAGTTCTTTTCTTTTTTATTATGTATTTTATCATTTAAAACAATTGGCGGGGGACTGTTTTGTAGGAACACTTCACTCCAGAGGAGTGGGGTGGAAGAGTTAGGGGAAAGAGGGTGGGAGGCCGGGACTGGGAAGGGTCAAAAGAGGACACTACGGTGGAGATGTAACCGGAAGCAATAAATAAATAAATTAAAAAAAATAAACTTAAATATATTTTGATCATATTCTTGACCTCCCCATTGTCCTTCTGGATCCTCTTTCCGTTCCTTCCTGCCAAATTTTAAGTTCTTTCTTTAAAAATGCAAAAAAAAAAAAATTCCAAACCAAGGACACAGAACACTTCCAATAAAAAAAAAACAAAACAAAAGAAACAAACAGACTCCAAACACCAAATAACACCCCAAATTAAAAAAAATGAAAAATAAGCACCAGAGTGTAAGTAAATAAACATGCACAAACACATTCATGCACACACAAAAAATAAAACTGTGGAGTCCTGAACATGAGGCCTGCCCTAGACTGCTTTATATATCAATGTCATTCCACTGGAGAAATGACTGTCCCGCTTTCAGCAACTACAAATTACCTTTACCCTAGTGCTAGGTTTACATTCATTCACTAATACATTTTTAAATATAAAAAATAAAATATAGTAAGAAAAATTTTGCTGTTTTATCAAAATTTGACAACATAAACAAACAGAAGAAAAACATCCCAAGAGAAAACACATGAATCAGAGACCTATTTGATCACACACTCAGGAATCTCACAGGAACACTAAACTGGGAGCCGTAATATACATGCAGGGTACGTGTTATAGATCCATGAGCGCCCTGTGCATGCTGCATCCGTCTCTTTGAATTAATATGAGATTTTCTCATGTTGATTTAGAGACCCTTGTTTCCTTGGTGTCCTCCAGCCTCTTTGGCTTTTATACTTCATCTGCTTCCTCTTCCAACAGATTCCTTGAGCTCTAAGGGGAGGGGTTTCATGGAAACATCCCATTTAGGCCCGAGTGTTCCAAGTGCTTTCCATTTTTGCATAATGTCTGGCTATAGATTTCTGTATTTGTTCTTTCTTCTGCAATGGGAAGCTTCTCTGTTAATGGCTGAGCAACACACTGATTTCTGAGTATAGTATAGTATATTCCATTAGGTGTTATTATCACTATGTTTTGTTTATTTGTGTTTTGTTTTTTCAGTATTATTTGGTTTCACACTAGGTCTCTGGGCTATTTTTTCTCTAGTTAGTGGTCACATATGTAGGCTGTGAGTTTCATCTACTTGAATGAGCCTTAAATCAAATTAGTTACTGCTTGCTTACTCCAACAATCTTTGTGAAATCGTTTTTCTAGCATATCTTGCTGGCAGTACACCATTGTAGATCTAAGGGTTTGTGGCTAGGTTAGCATTTATATTTCTCTTTTGGTAGCATGCAGAGTACCAGGCAAGGGCTTTTTGTAGGCACCAGCTTGTCCTCTTCATAGTCAAGGAGTTGTGTAGTTATTTTCTTCAGTAATGGCTTCTTGCTATTAGTTTGTGGATAGCAACCTATAAATCTTGGCAACAGCCTCAGTTGTTTGGGTATTCTCATGGGGCCCTTTTGGTCAACAAGTCAATTCATCACAACAATCCTAATACTCAAATTTAGTTTTGTGACAAGAGATTGACAGCTAGGAGTCAATCTCCCTATTACTTAGCAATTTTACTTATATCTCATTCATACATGTATATATTTTAGCATGTTTACACTATATTACGTTTCCTTACTACCTCTAAAATGCCCCTTAATTTTAACTATCTTTAACATATTTCATCCCTCATACCCCTCTACTTTCTTCCCTTTTTATTGGTCCTCCCTTCCCCACCCCCTTCCTCTATCTATCCACACTATCTATTCTATTTCCCATTCCTAGTGACTTCTATCTGTTCACATCCCAAAAGTCTGTTACTCTAGTTCCTCTGTGGTTCTACTGATTGAAACTTGGTTTTCACTGACCTAACAGCTAATAACCAATATAAATGAGTACATGCTATATTTGTCTTTGTGGGTCTGGGATACCTCACGACAATTTTTTTCCAGTCCAATCCATTTGTCTGAAATTTTCATTTTTGTTGTTGTTGATGTTGGTATTGTTTCATTTTGTGGTTGTAATGGCTGAGTAAAACTCCACTGTGTAAATGTACTACAATTTTGTTATCTAGTTTTCTGTTAAGGGTTATCTAGTTTATTTCCAATTTCTTGCTATTATGAACAGATCTGTGACTCAAATTCTAAGGGATACAATGCCTTCTTCTGACATCTGTGGGCATCATGTTGTACACATATGCTGTAACATATGGTGCATACATGCACATAATATGAAATGACTGAGGCACTTAGAAAAAATTTAAATTTTAAAAAACCTTTTAAAATTATTAAAATCTTCAACTGTTTACAGAAGTGTGTGCCCTTAGAAGATCTTATGTTGTCCCTTTAAGTGAATCTTCTACTGGTTATTTATGGAAAATTTGCAATTGGATAAATGAGAAACATTGTTTTACATTGTTATGCTTTTTTTTGTGTGGAAAGTCTTTCAATTAAACAGGAAAAATATAAAACTGTAAAAATGTAAATTATTACACATAAGTTTTTAAACTCTCTAGTGTAAAACCACAAATATATACCTGCAGTTAAGGAAATAAAAATAGTGTTAATACCCATATTAGAGAGACTGCACTCTACTCTTATAAGTTAACCTACCCACTGTGCTGGCACTTTGGGCCCATGGAGCTTGGAACACAGAGGAAATAATAGTTAGGCTAAGATTCATGAAGCTTACTGTTCTAAGTCATAAAGTTGTTGTTGTTGGTCTATGAGTCCCATGTACTTTAAGTAGCATGTGGAAAATTATGATAGGAAAACAATGAGATGCAAGTAGTGTAAAATGTTACACTCTACAGATTATGTACTTGCAAAATAGTGTATTTGTTTTAAATTTATTGACTAAAAGGTACAGGCACAGTTTTTAAAAGAAATATTTTAATGAAAACCAATATATATAATTTTATAGTTTTCACTATTTTGTTAATTTAACTTTTATTAAAAGTAGAAGACAATGCATTTTCTTAAAATCATTTAAACTCTTAAATGATTTACAGAATACAAAATATGTACTTATGAATATTTAAGTGATATATATGGCATTATGATTCTAAAGAATAACAGTAGTAAAAACGTGGACACTAGAATGATTAGAGTGTTATTTTTCTTGAATGTTTTAATCAGAATATATTTACATATTCATTTGAACTACACATTTTTCAATATATAAACTTTATATACTACTGTTTTTAAACATATTTTACAAAATGTAATATATACTTGCACAAAATATAGCTCCTAAACAAAAATACAAAATAGAGAAATGTCTATGCTGTATATTTAGGACTTTCAACCTTCCTTTACTTTAATAAATTAATAATACAATTTTATTTTTTACCTTATTTTTTATATTTTTCTTTTTATTGTTTATTTATTTATTTTACATCTCAAACATAGACCTCTCACTCCCTTCCTCCAGGTCCCACCCTCCCTCCTAGTTCCTTCCTGTCTCCTCTTCTCCTAAGAAAAGAGGAGCCCCCCTACCCCCCTGTGTCATCCCAACCCAGCACATTAAGCCACTTTTCAAATAGCCAAACATTCACTTCTTTCTATGTGAAAGTCTCAGGGGTCATTTCACTCAATGCCACCACAACAACTGTATCATCGTGCATCAGTGGTTTAACTTGTACTTGCTCAAGAATTTTTTTAACTCAATGGCAATCACTTAGTTGAATAGGCAATGCTACTGTAATTTGAAGAAGTTGATGGAAATAAATCTTTTAAAATATGGTTAATGTTGAATATCTGAATATAGATGTTTTATTATCAGAAATATTTCAGTACAGTTATTAAAACACTGTTTATGAGTTCATTAGGCTTAATCTGTCTTTTACCTTCAGTTGAATTAATTGTTAAAATGAATTGGCCACTCTTACTTGGCCTTCAGATCTAATTCATTCCTGATGAAGCACAGTAAGTCAGACCACAGGACTAGTTTAAATATTTTGTCAGACCTGATGGAGCAGATTAACTGAGACTTAATAGCAGATTTGAACAGGAAAAACAACACTATTTGGGGATATTATAATGTTTATTTTATCATGTGTGATGTTCTTGTACATAGCTTAATCAAATTGCTATTCTAATCTCAAATATTTTTGGACTTCTTTGAAAAACTGAAAGATAATTTACTGAATAGTCAATGAGATTGTCTTCATATTTTAAAATAAACATCTAAGTATTATTTGTATTAGCACATTCATTATTTGTTTAGTTTTGAGATTGTAATTCAATTACAATATTTCTTTCCTCCATTTCCTCACTCCAAACTCTCCATGTATGTCTCCCCATTCTCCTTAAAATTTGTGCCTTCACTTACTTATTAAGTGCTTTATATTAAGCTTCTATGTATTTTATACATATATATATGTATTCTTAAATATAACCTATTGATAATATATAATGTTACTTGTATATAGTTTTCAGGATTGATGTTTGGCATTGGACAAATAGTGTGTGTGCTCTTCCTTGGGAAGGACCATTTCTCTTTCTCTCTCAGATTTCATTTCCTTGTAGTTCATTGTAAATTGTAATGAGTCCTCATGCACTAAGATCTGTCCCATTTAGTTTGGCATGTTCATTGGTACAGTTCTTCTTCAGCTCATACTTGAGTTTTCTTATCAGTGAGACTATGAAAGTTTACCTTATAGTAGGGTGGTCAATGAGAACTCAAGCATAATTTAGTAGTCATTAAGACCCAATAAAAGTACATTGCTATTTGTCACCTATATACTCACATTTTAAAGAAAGAAATCAACAACTAAAACTCACCAGAACCTTGAGATAGCTTTCTTTTCCCATTTTTTCATTCAGCTTATATCTCAGTTGAAACCTCCTCCCTCCCCAACCCCAGGTCCATCCACTATGCTCTTCTACCTGTTCCCCTCAGAAAAGGGGAGCCCCATCTCTGTACCATACAACCCAGGCACATCACATTGAGTCTAATCAGGACTGAGCACATCCTCTTTCATTGAGGCCAGGTACAACAGCCTCATTAGCAGGAAGTGGTGATGGAAAAGCAGGCACCAGATTTCATGTCATAGACAGTCCCTGCTCCATTTGCTAAGCGACTAATATGACCCAAACTTCCTATTACTTACATATGTGTGAGGGGCCTAGGTTCAGTCTATGCATGATCTTTAGTTGGTGCTTTAGTCTGGGAGCACCCAGGGCCTAGGTTAGTTGACTCTATTGGTCTTCTTGTAGAGTTTTTGTCTCTGCGAGTCCGGGTCCTTCTATTCTTCCTTCCCCCCACTCTTCCACAAGGCATTCCAAGTTCCATCTAATGTCTGACAGTGAGTCACAGCACTTGTTTTGATCCTTTGCTGCATGGAGCCTCACAGGGGATAATTATACTATTCTCCTGTCTGCAAGCAAAACAGAGTATCGTTAATAGTGACAGGGGTTGACTCTCTCCTTTTGGGTAGGTCTCAGGTTGAGCCACTCACTGGTTGGACAATCCTTCAATCTTTACTATATCTTTATCCCTGTACATCTTGTATACAGTGGAAACTTTGGTTTGAAGATTCTTTCTGTGAGTTGGTGATCCCCTCCATCCACTAGAAGTTTTACCTGGCTAGGTGGCCTCTTCAGTTTCCAAGTCCCCAATACTAGGTGTCTCAGCCAGAGTCACCCCCATATCCTACCAGGGGCCTATTCTGTCACCAGTGAAGAGTTTATCTCAGAGATGACCCCCACACAGTTTCTCTTCTCTCTGCCAGCCCTCTCACCTCTCAACACTGCTCTCCCCAAATCTAATCCTCACCTTCCTTTCCGTCCTCTCTCTGTCCCATCCAGTTTCCTCTCTTCATCCAATATCTGCTGTCTGTTCTAATTCCTCTTCTGAGTGAAATTCAAGCATCATCCCTTGGTCCTTCCTTATGATTTAAGTTCTTTAGGCCTGTGGATTATAGTATGGTTATCCTGTATTGTAAGACTAATAATATTCACTTTAAGTGAGTACATACCATTTCTGTCTTTCTGGGTCTGGATTGCCTTACTCAGGATGATCTTTTTTAGTTCCATCCATTTGCCTGTGAAATTCATAATTTCTTTAGATTTAATAGCTGATTATTATTCCATTGAGTAAATATATTAAATTTTCTTTATCCATTCTTCAATTGAGGGAGGACATATAGGTTGTTTCGGGTTTCTGGCTATTATGAATAAAACTTTTATGAACATAGTTGAGCAAATGTTCTTGCTGTATGATGGGGCATCTTTTGGGCATATGTCCAGGAGTTTCCACTCAGGTATAGCTGGGTATTCAGGTAGAACTATTCCTAATGTTCTGAGAAAGCACCAGATCGAAGTCCAAATTTGTTGTACCATTTTGCATTCCCACCTGGAATGGAGGAGTGTTCCTCTCCACATCCTTGCCAGACAGCTCTGTCAATTGAGTTTTTGATCTTAGACATTCTGATGAGTGTTAAAAGGAATCTCAGAGTTGTTAATTTACAATTCCATTATGAATAAGGACTTTTAGTATTTCTTTAACTGCTCCTCTGCCATTAAATATTCCTGTACTGCAAATTCTCCTAAGCTCTTTACCCCGTTTGTTATCTAGATTATTTGGTTTTCTGGTGTTTTCTTTCTTGAGTTCAGTTATATAATTTGGATATTAGCCCTCTATCAAAAGTAGATGATCTTATCTCAGTCATCAGTCTGCTCTTTTGTTCTATTGACAGTATCCATTGCCTTACAGGAGCTTGTCAAATTCATGAGGTCCAATTTATTAACTGTTGATTTTAGAGCCTGTGTTATTGGTGTTCTCTTCAGGAAGTTGTCTCCTATGCCAGTAAGTTCAAGGCTGTTTCCCACTTTATCTTCTAATAGATTTAGGTTATCTGGCTTTAAATTGAGGTTTTTCATCCACTTGGACTTGAATTTTGTGCAGGATGATTAATATCAATCTATTTCCATTTTCTACATGCAGACATCCATTTAAACCAGTCCCATTTGTTAAATATGCTTTCTTTTTTAATTTTTATTTTCTATTGTATGGTTTTGATTTCTTTGTTAAAAATCAAATGTTTATAGGTATGTGGGTTCATTTCTGGGTCTTTGATTAAATTTCATTGATGACCTAGAGTGTTTGTTTGCCAGTACCATGCATTTTCTTTTATTACTATTGCTCTATATTACAACTTGAAGTCAGGGATGGTGATAACTCCAGAAATTCTTATATTGTACAGAATTATATTAGCTATTCTGGATTTTTTTTCAATTTTCCATATGAAGTTGAGAATTTTTCTTTCAAAGTATGTAAATAAATGTGTGTTTTTTTTAATTTATTTATTTATTGCTTCAGGTTACATCTTCATCATAGTACCCTCTTTCTACCTCTCCCAGTCCTGCCCTCCCACCCTCTACACACTAACCCTTCCATCCCACTCCTCTGGAGTGGAGTGTCCCTACATAACAGTCCCCCACCCTGGTTCAGAAGTCATATGAGGGCCAAGAGCCTCCTCATACACTGGGGACCTACAAGGCAGCACCATTAGGGAAAAGTGTCTAATTGACAGGAGAAAAAGAAAAAGTTTTGTCCATGTTCCCTTTGGTGCATTAGTTGTGGTATAGATATCATGTACTATAGAGCTAAAATCTGACTATAAGTGAATAGATGCCATGCACATCCTTCTGAGTCTGGATTAGTGCACTCAGGATGAGCTTCTCTAGTTCCATTCATTTGGCTGCAAATTGCATAACTTCATTGTTTCTGATAGCTGAATAATATTGTGAAAACTGCAAATTAATTAATTAATGTAGTTATTAGTAAGTATAAACTGTAATATTAGGCCGGTGGAGTAGCCAGCAGCTTTGCAGAGGAGAAGGTAGCCTGGCCCGAGTGCCTTAATCGGTTGCCTAACTTATCCTGGAGAAAGAGCTCTGGGACCAAGGGTGGCCTACACCACCTGTAACCTAAACTCTGTTAATTAATATAAGTTGTTATATTAGGCTGGTAGTATTACCAGCAGCTTGGCGGAAGATTCGCCTGGGCTCAAGGGGAGTCTGAGAGTCTAGGAGTCCAACAGCCCAGAACTGCTTGGACTGAGGCCCTATGAGCTGCCACAGTCCTTTCCCCAATAATTAAACACACCAAGACCTTTAATGTTTTAACACTTAGCCCTTAGCTGGGCAGACTCTCAATTAGCTACTCTAAGTTAACCCAGATTGGATCACCTAATCCCAAACCACCATGTGACTGTGAGTACCTTCCAGCCTTCTCCAGACGTCTGTCTCCTTCTGTGTCTCCTGGTGGAAAGCGAGAGTGTCTGTGTGTGCCAAATTCCTGCTCTGATCTCAGGAAGTCCCACCTTCCTATACTCTTTCTGCCCAGCGAATTGGCCATAAGCGACTTTTATTAACCAATCAAGAGGATGCCTCAGAAGGGGTGGTAACAAGATCTCAGCATTGAATTCAATGTATCAGAAACAATATTAGGCCTTCCCTCACTATCCTTGCTTTGTGTAGATGTACCACAGTTTTTCAATCCATTCTTTGGTTGATGGACCCCTGGGTTGTTTCCAGTTTCTAGCTAATACAAATAAGGCTGCTATGAACATAGATGAGGAAACTTCCTTGTGATTCGGTGAGGAGTCATTTGGATATATACCCCGAAGTGTTATGGAGTGTTATGCAATGGAGGAGTGTTCCCCTTTCTCCACAACCTCAAAAGCATGTGCTGTCATATGAGCTTTTGATCTTAGCCATTCTGACAGGTGTGAGATGGAATCTCAGAGTCGTCTTGAGTTGCATTTCTCTGATGGTTAAGGATGCTGAGCACTTCTTCAAGTGTCTCTCGGCCATTAGGAATTCCTCCTTTGTGAATTCTCTGCTTAACTCTTTTCCCCATTTTTTGATTGGATTATTGGTTTCTTGGCATTTAATTTCTTGAGTTCTTGGTAAATTTTGGATATTAACCCTCTGTCATATGTGGGATTGGTGAAGATTTTTTCCCAATTTGTAGGCAGCCATTTTGTTCAAATGACAGTGTCTTTTGCCTTGCAGAAGCTTTTCAGTTTCATGAGGTCCCATTTATTGATTGTTGGTCTTATGTCTTCAGCTGTTGGTGTTCTGTTCAGGAAGTTGTCACCTGTGCCAATGAGTACAGGGGTTTTTCTGACTTTCTCTTCTAGTCGATTTAATGTGTCCGGCCTTATGTTAAGGTCTTTGACCCACTTGGACTTAAGTTTTGTACAAGGTGATAAGTATGGGTCATGAACCAAATGGACCTAATAGATATCTACAGAACATTTCTCCTAAACACAAAAGAATACACCTTCTCAGCACTGCACAGAAAATTCTCCAAAACTGACCATATACTTGGACACAAAGATAGCCTCAACAGACACAAGAAAATTTAAATAGCCCCTTGTATTTTATCAGACCACCATGGAATAAAGCTGGTCTTCAACAACAACAGAAACAACAGAAAGCCTACACACACATGGAAATTGAACAACTCATTACTGGATGACTACTGAGTCAGGGAAGAAATAAAGAAGAAAATCAAAGACTTCTTAAAATCCAATGAAAAAGAAGGCACAACATACCCAAACCTATGTGACACCATGAAAGCTTTGCTACGAGGAAAGTTCATAGCACTAAGTGCCTTCAAAAAGAAAATTGTGACAGCTCATATTAGTGAATTAACAGTTAAACTGGGTGAATTGGAAAAAAAGAAGCAAAGACTTCCAAGAGGAGCAGAAGGCAGGAAATCATCAAACTTAAGGCTGAAATCAACAACTTAGAAACAAAAAGAACGATACAAAGAGTCAGTGAAACCAAGAGTTGCTTCTTCGAGAAAATCAACAAAATAGACAGACCCTTAGCCAAATTAACTAAAAGGCAGAGGGAAAAAAACCAAATCAACAAAATCAGAAATAAAAAGGGAGAAATAACAACAGACACTGAAGAAATCCAGAGAATATTTGGGTCCTACATTATAAATCTATACTCCACCAAATTTGAAAACTTAAGTGAAATGGACAATTTTCTTGATAGATTTCACCTACCAAAGCTAAATCAAGATCAGGTTAATAGATTAAACAGCTCTATTACCCCTAAGGAAATAGAAACAGTCATTAAAATTTTTCCAACCAAAAAAAAAAAAAAAAACCCAGGGCCAGATGGTCTTAGCACAGAATTCTACCAGACCCTCAAAGAGGAGCTAACACCAATACGCTTCAAACTCTTTCACCAAATAGAATCAGAAAGAACACTGCCAAACTCATTCTATGTGGCCACAGTCACCCTGATTCCTAAACCAAACCAAGATCCAACAAAAAAGAGTACTTCAGACCAATCTCCCTCATGAACATAGATGCAAAAATACTTAATAAAATACTGGCAAACCGAATTCAAGAACAAATCAAAAGTATCATACACCATGATCAAGTAGGCTTCATCCCAGGAGTGCAAGGATGGTTCAACATATGAAAGTCTATCAACATAATTCACCATATAAACAAGAAGAAAAAAACACATGATGATCTTGCTAGGTGCGGAAAAAGCATTTGACAAAATCCAACACCCCACCCCTTCATGCTAAAAGTTCTGGAGACAACAGGAATACAAGGATCGTACTTAGAAATAATAAAGACAATATACAGCAAGCCAGTAGACAACATCAAATTAAATGGAGAGAAACTTGAAGCATTTCCTCTAAGCTCAGGGACAAGACAAGGATGTCCACTTTCACCATATCTCTTCAATATAGTACTTGAAATTCTTGCTAGAACAATAAGACAGGTAAAGAACATCAAGGGGATACAAATTGGAAATGAAGTCAAATTATCCCTATTTGCTGATGATATGATAGTATACATAAGCGACCCCAAAATTTCCATGAGAAAACTCTTTTTTTATAATAATTTATTTTTTATTTCTTCAAGTTACATCTCAATCACAATCCCCTCCCTACTACCCCCTCCAGTCCCACCCTTCCACCCTCCTCCCCCTCAACCCCCCATCCTCTTCCCTTCTTTTTTTTTTTTTTTTAGTTTAAGGTATTTCTTTTTCCCCCCAACAGCTCTCCCTTTCAGTCCAACAAATGGTTCTTTTTCTTATAATTATAAGGCTGTTGACTTACCTGCTTCCAAGTTTTGTTCTTTTTGGACAGAAGTCTGTCTACAGCTGAAGCAAGAGGTTTTTCTTGCCAAGAGAAAGGCTTACCACCAATTCAATCATCTCCCACTGGAGATTCTTCGATGCTCATCTTCTACTTGGAGTAGAATAGGGGGTGCTGTCAGGGGCTGATATGTCTCGATATCAAAAAATCTTAAGTTAAGAATACATCTTTGAATGCCATATTCTGCAGATCTCTTGAGGTTTTTGAAGATGGCCTACCTATCTCTTATATTTAGATAAGCAAATATTGCTTGTCTCTTAGCAACTTGATTTCTGAGTAGCTTAGAAAATAACTGTGATAGACTGTCATAGTAACTAACAAAATGACATGTTTGCATGACTATGAGTTTCCATTTCTTAATTATCCTAAACAGTTTATGATGGTTGGTAGCAAGAGGCCAAAACTTGACATTTCATTTTTAAACATTACTAGGAACAATACCTTTAAGAAGCGTTACCCTTAATTTTGTATCAATATACAAAGATCAATACCGATGTAGCCCAATACAATCTTAATTTTACATCAATATACAAGGGTCAATACCATTGTGGCCAAATATAATCTTAATTTTGTATCAATATACAAAGATCAATACTGATATAGCCCTATGCAAACTTAATTTTGCCTTAAAATACAATGGTCAATAACAATTTAGCCAAATATAATATTAATTTTGTATCAGTATACAAAGGCATAAGGCTATATTCAATAATTTGTCCTTTTTTCTTGATCTTTCCTATACTATGCCTATGTCCCATTTTTCTCAAGTCTGTTCACTCCTATATAGGAGAGAAAGGAGGATACAGAAAAGCAAAAGAGAAAAGTCCCTGGGTCTAACCTCCAAAACCCATTTAACAAGACCATTTAAGAGCTTGTAGTCTTTTCCCCTAAATAACAAAATTTTCTATTATCTAATAAATAACCAAAGAGGGGGGACACCCTCCCCACCTTCTGGGGATGGGACGTGGTTCACTTAAAATGACTTCCTGCTGATTTGGGATGTAGTAAACCTGTTTGGGGCCCAAATAAGAATGGAAAAATGGTTAAAATTATTAATAGAATCATTTGATGTTCAGTCCTTTTGTGCTCAGCTATTTAGATGTCCTAAGAAGTTCATAGACAGAAGCTGATCTTCAGAGCTTTACTGAATTTCTGGCTGGAGCAGTCTGTGGAGCTGAAAGATCTTATCGATTTTGAGTTGTTGTGGTTGTAGACTTTTGAGGAAACTGCTATTGAGGAAGTCTGCAAGGCTGGATCATCTGGGCCACTCATCTTCTTTGGTGTCTGATCTGTTTTCTGCTGAGGTTTCCGTTGTCCAGTTGTCCCTGGATTCCTTGAATGGATGCTTTAAATCTCCTGGAAAGATAAGAACAGAGCCCTGCCCTAATCCTAACTCTGGGACAATTACCTTTTTTGGGGGGGGGTCAGGTAATATTTTTCCTGGAGCAAATTTGGTTTTTTGACAATATATAAAGTATTACCTTTCAATCCACATTAAAGAAGAAATTATTCTGATATTTTGGAGCTAAACAAATCTTTAGTGTATACATCTTTTGAGAACTCAAAGGACATTTTGTTTGAATTGAAGCCTGCCTTTTGTAAGTAGCTTTTAAACTTAAATCCTTCCACATCCTCTGTGCCTGTCTCTCCATTCTAAGTTTTGGGATCAAAGACATGTGGTTCCCAACTGATGGGATTAACGAGGTGCTCCTCCACCCCTGGATCAAAGTTTTTCTCTGTTTAGAGTTTGTTTTGTATCAGGCTGACCTTGAGCTCTGAGATCTGCCTGTTTCTGTCTCCAGTATGTTGGGATTAAGGGTGTATTCTTCACCAATGATGGGACTAAGGGTGTGCACAATCACCACCCTGTTTCTTGTAACTCTAGAATTTATAAGAAAACTAACTCTATAGTGATCCTCCTGTCTCTACTGGAGGTAAAGGCATGGGCTAACACCATGTATTATTTTACCTTAGCTCTAAGTTTTTTCAACTCTTGGAGGTTTGTAAAACCAGGTTGAACAGCTGTCACCTTTAATTTATTTACAGTGTTTTAAACCTGTTACCTGCTTTTTAATGCCAAACCATGGAAATAGCCTATACCTCTACAAAAAAAAAAAAAAAAAAAAAAAAAAACAAAAAAAAAAAAAAAAAAGCTTTTAACTGCTATCAAGTTTGTGTAATCTCTGTAGCCACCTGCAGTCTAACATTCTAATCTGAAATTAAGGCCATTTTCCTTTCATGCCAGTAAAGCAATTATACCTTTGGAAAATTATAGTTTGAAAATTTTGTATTGTATTTTTATTATATTTTTAAGCTTATTAACTCTTTTCTTAAAAAAGTATTATTTACTTCTAGAACATAGTTTCCTCCTTCCTCCCCTCCTGGCCCCTCCCTTCCTCTCTGCTT
>CAJQZJ010018033.1:13610914-13621479 GCA_907164525.1 Lophiomys imhausi | reverse complement strand
GTTCTGGCTCCCCAGCTAGGCTGACTATGTAGGCAGGGAGCTCCACACACAACAGATGCCTGCCTCAGTGTGCCTGTTGCTGACTGCCTCAAATGCTTGGGTGCTATGGTGAGTGACCCATCCGCTCCATTATTTGTGGAGAACACACTGTCGCGGGCTCTGTTTGCAGGCAGTCTTGGCTCCTAATTGCTTTGCTGTGACTGGGTTAGGTCTCTGCCTCTCCGCTACAGTGCACACTGTGCTGCCATGTTGGAAACTCCGGAAAAAATAATCTCACTTACCTTTGCTCTTGTGGTGTGGCTGTTTTTCCCTTGTGGGTGTACAGTTCCGAGTGCAGGCTGGATATCAGGCAGACAGGCAGGGCCGCTGGTCTGTGTCTGGAGCCGTGGGCTGGATCCGCTTCTGGGCTACATCTCTAGCCAGAGCTCCTCTCCAGACCAGTGATGGAGCTGGCTGATCTCAGGGTGGTGTTCCTGGGCACTGCGTGGGCTTTTTTCTCTGGTGACGGGTCTCAATGTTCACTGTGGGAATTCAGACACCGTCGGTGTTTCACTGTAGGCTAGGGGACCTCACATTCACTCAGCAGTGACTAATCTCATTCACCTACTACTCAGATGCACTGCTCTATGGTTGGCACCATCTTGGATCTCCACCAGAGAACTCTTACAGCTGATAAACAACTTCAGCAAGGTGGCTGGATACAAAATTAATCAAAAAAAAAAAATCAGAAGCCCTTCTTTATACAACAAATAAATGAGATTAGAAAGAAATCAGGGAAACAACTCCCTTCACAATAGCCAGAAACAATATGAAATACCTGGAAGTAACACTGACCAAGCAAGTAAAGGACCTGTATAATTGCGGTTTTTTTTGTTTGTTTGTTTTTTTTGTGGTTGTTGTTGTTTTTTGATGGGAATTCCATTGAATCTGTAAATTGCTTTGGGTAAAATGATCATTTTTACTATGTTAATCCTTCCAGTACATGAGCATGTGAGATCATTCTATCTTGTGATATCTTTTTCAATTTTTTTTATTTGCATGTTTTTTTATAAATACTTTTTTTTTCTTCAAGTTACATCTCAGTCACAAACCCCTCCCTATTCCCCCTTCCTATCCTGCCCTTCCACCCTCTTCCCCCCAGAAGTTTCCCCTTTCAGTCCAACAGATGGTTCCTTCTCTTATAACAGTAAGTATTATACAAAACAACAGATATAAATATGCCACATTTATGAGAGTTAAATGGCCCAGTATACCTTCCCAATGTCCAGTTTATACATATTTGGCCCCTGACTTTAACATTCTACTATCTAACCATCTCCATGAGTTTAAAGGTCTATATCTGACTCAACATTCATATTAACTTGCAACAAACTTTTAAGAGTATCTTCTTAGATCTATAACACCCTCTTGATTCCTAAACAACTCAAAATTTAACTATGAGACTCTAGCTGTCTATTCTTCAACCACCTCAGAGACCTGAGAGGGATAGATATATTTGCTTATATAGGAAGTGCAGGGCCTGTAGCTTCCAAAACTAAGAAAGGACATACCAATGACTGCCTGGACAGTTCCCATTTTCTCTCCATACATTCCTGCATCAGTCTTCAGCCTTTGGGTCCTGTTTCTCTGACAGACATTTGTTGTAGAGCAGAGATTATAAAGGACTTACCTACCCTGTCTTGGCAGAGTTAGGGTGTTGACTTCCCTGTTACCAAGTTTTGTCCTTTTTGGACAGCAGTCTGTCTGCAGTTGGTGCAAGGGGTTTTTTCATGCCAAGAGATAGGCTTGCCACTAATTCAACCATCTTACAGTGGAGGTTCTTCGATGCTTATCTTCTACTTGGAGTAGAATAGGGGGTGCTGTCAGGTGCTGATATGTCTCGATATCAAAAAAAAGAAAAGAAAATTTTAATTTAAGATAACATCTTTAAATGCCATATTCTGCAGATCTCTTGGGGTGTTTGAAGATGCCCTATCCATCTCTTGTATTTAGATAAGCAAATGTTGCTTGTCTCTTAGCAACTTGATTACTGGGTAGTTTAGAGAATATCTGTGATAGACTGTCATAGTAGATAACAAAGTGACATGTTTGCATGACTAGGAGTTTGTTTTACTTAAGTATCCTAGACCGTTTTAGATGGTTGGTATCAAGAGGCCAGAGCTTCACATTTTATTTTTAAGTATCTCTAGGTATGATACCATTAGGAAGCATTACCTTTAATTTTGTATCAATATACAAAGATCTAATCAATTGTGGTTAAATATACTCTTAATTATGTATCAATATACAAAGGTCAATGCCTATGTAGCCCAATACAATCTTAATATTACGTCCATATACAAGGGTCAATACCATTGTGGCCAACTATAATCTTAATTTTGTATCAATATACAAAGATCAATACCGATGTAATCCAATACAATCTTATTTTTGCACAATAAACAATGGTCAATACCACTTTAGCCTAATAAACTACTAATTTTGTATCAATATACAAAGGTATAAGGGCATATTCAATAATCTGCCCCTTCTTCTTGGACCTTCCTGTGCTATGTCTATATCTCATTTTTCTCAAGCCTATGTACTCCTACATAGGAGAGGAAGAAGGATAGAGAAAAGGAAAAGTAGGAAGTCCCTGGGGCTAACCTCCAAAACCCATTAAACAGGACCATTTATCAGCTTGTAATCTCTTCCCTTAAATATCGGAGTTTTCAGTTTCCTTCAAATAACAAAAAAGAAGGGCAGAGAAACACCCTCCCTACCCTCTGGGCATGGGACATCCTTGCTCTCTTAAAGTGACTTCCTGCTGATTTGGGTCGTAGTAGACCTGTTGGGGCCCGTTTTTTTTTTTTTTTGAGAGACTGGAAGTTCTTGTAGTATAGGTATTTCACTCAACAACCTCACATCTGACAGAGGGCTAGTATACATAATTTACAAAGTACTCAAGAAATTAAATGCCAAGAACCCAAATAATCTAATCAAAAAATGGGGAAAAGATTTAAACAGAGAATTCACAAAGAAGGAATCCCTAATGGCTGAGAGACTTGAAGAAATGTCAGCATCCTTAATCATAAGAGAAATGCAACTCAAGACAACTGTGAGATTCCATCTCTCACCTGTCAGAATGGCTAAGATCAAAAGCTCATATGAGAGCACATGCTGGCGAGGGTGTGTAGAAAGGGGAACCCTCCTCCATGCTGGTGGGAGTGCAGACTTGTGCAACCACTATGGAGGTCAGTCTGGGGATATCTTAGAAAACTTGAAATATCTCTTCCTCAGGACTCAACCATACCACTTCTGGGTATACATCCAAATGACTCCTCACCGAATCACAAGGATGTTTCCTCATCTATGTTCATAGCAGCCTTATTCGTAATAGCTAGAAACTGGAAACAACCTAGATGTCCCTCAACCAAAGAATGGAATAAAAAACCATGGTACATCTACACAATGGAATACTACTCAGCTCTCAGAAACAACAAAATCATGCAATTTTCAGCCAAATGGGTGGAACCAGAGAAGCTCATCCTCAGTGAGCTAACCCAGACCCAGATATAAGAATGCACATGGCATCTTATAGAGTTTTCCAGATTAATTTTTATTACTTGTTGCCCTTGTGAAGGATGTTGCTTCCCTAATTTCTTTCTCAGTTTGCTTTTGTTTTGTATAAAGTAGTGCTACTGATACATTTTTGAGTTAATTTTGATCCAGCCACTTTACTGAATATGTTTAACAGCTATAGGAGTATTCTGGTAGAATTCTGGTACACTATCATATCATCTGTGAATAGGGATAATTTGACTTCTTCCTTTTCAATTTGTATCCCCTTGATCTCCATTAGTTTTCTTATTATTCTAGCTAGAACTTCAAGTACTCTATTGAAGATATACAAAGAGAGTGGGCAGTCTTTATTGTCCCTGATTTAGGTGGAATTGTTCATTTATCTCTCCATTTAATATGATGTTGGCTTAAGGCGTGCTATATTTGGGTAAGTGCCTTTTATTCCTGCTATCTCCAAAATTTTTAACATGAAGAGGTGTTGGATACTGTTAAATGTTTTTTTTCTTTTTTTTTTTTTTGGTATCTCATGAGATGATGATGTGTTTTTTTTTCTTTCAGCCTGTTTATATATTTGTTCATATTTTGAAAAACCTCTGCATCACTAATATGAAGCCTATTTGATCATGGTGCATAATATTTTTGATATGTTCTTGGATTTAGTTTGCTAGCATTTATGGAGTTTTGGGGGTCAATTTTTATAAGAAAAATTGTTTTGAAATTCCCTTTCTTTGTTAGGTCTTTATATGGTTTAGGTATCAGCATGACTGTCACTTTATAGAATGAGTTTTTCAATGTTCCTTTTGTTTCTATTTTGTGGACTAGTTTGAGGAGTATTGGTGTTAGCTCTTCTTTGAAAGACTGGTAAAATTCTGTGCTGAAATCATGTGACTCAGCGATTTTTTTTTTTTGCGGGGGGGGGGGGTTGGGAGATTTTTAGTGACTTTTTCTATTTAACTTTGGAAAGTTAAATCTATATATATAAAAAAAAATAGTCAACTTTATTTAGATGTTCCAAACTCTGGAAAACAGTCTTTAGAAGTCTGAGCTAATGATTCTTTGAATTTTCTCAGTGTCTGTTATTTTTTCCCCCTTTTCATTTATGTTTATGTTCATTTGAATGTTTTCTCTCTGCCTTTTAGTTAGTTCGTCTAAGGGTTGTTAATCTTGTTGATTTTCTCAAAAACCCAGCTCTCAGTTTCATTGATTCCTTCTATTTTTCTCTCTGTTCCTAGATTATTGGTTTCATTTCTAAGTTTGATTATTTCCTTCCATCTGCTCTCCTTAGTGTGTTTGCTTATTTTTTTCTACTCCATTCAGATATGTTGTTAATGTGTTAGTATGAAATCTCTCCAATTTCTTCCTGAAGACACTTAGTGCTCTGAAATTTCCTCTTAACATTGCTTTCATTGTGTTTCATATGTTTGGGTGTGTTGTGCCTTCATTTTCTTTGAATTTTAAGGAGTCCTTAATTTCTTTCTTTATTTCTTTCCTGACCTATTGGTCATTGATAGAAAGTTTTTCAATTTCAATGAATGTGTAGGCTTTTTGTTATTTCTGTTGTTGAAGTGTACCATGATTATATCCATGGTGATCTGATAAAATACAATGTGTTATTTCAATCTTCTTGTATCTGTTGAGGCTTGCTTTGTAACTGACCAAATGGTCATTCTTGCAGAAGGTACCATGAAATGCTAAGAAGAAGGTATATTTGTTTGTATTTGAGTGAAAAGTTCTGTAGATAGATGTTCGATCCATTTGATACATGGCATCTGTTAGTTTCATTATTTCTCGGTTTAGTTTCTCTCTCAATGACCTATCCATTGGTGATAGTAGGGTGTTGCAATCTCGCACTGTTAATATATAATGAATTATTTAAGTTTTACTAATGTTCCTTTTACAAATGGGTATGCCCTTATGTTTTGGACATAGGGTTCAGAATTGAGATGCCATCTTTCTTTATTTCTTTTTCCTTTCATGAGTATGAAAGAATCCTTCCCTATCATTTTTGATTAATTTTGGTTGAAAGCATATCTTATTATATATTAGAATGTTTATACCAGCTTGCTCCTTGGGACTATTTTCTTGGACAACCTTATTCCAGCTCTTTACTCTGAGGCAAAGACTGTCTTTCTTGCTGAAATGTGTTTCTTGAATGTAGCAAAATGATGGGTCTTGTTTATGGATCCATTCTATTAGTCTCTGTCTTTTTGTTGGGGAATTGATCCATTGATGTTGAGAGATATTAATGACCAATGATTTCTAATTCCTGTTATTTTGGTGTTGGTGATAAGTGGATTCTGGGGGTGAAATTCTCAGCCTGGTCCAGTAACAGGCTGGAAAGGCATGCTCCTTGCTTAAAGGTAAGTGCTAAGATGGTCTGGGCAGAAAAAGGGGGTAATGAACAATGGAGACTGAAACTGCAACTTAGTTATCAATTGTATTTATTAATAAATATAAACTGTAAGACTAGGCCAGTGGAGTAGTTAGCAGGCTGGCAGGGGATTAGCAAGCCTGGCCTGTCTTAACTGGTGGCCTGACCCGTCCTGGGGGAAAAACCCTGGATCAAGGGCAGCTTTCACCACCTGAAACCTAAACTCTGTTAACTAATATCATCATTAATAACTATAAGTTGTTATATTAGGCCAATGGAGCAGCCAGTGGCCTGGTGGGAGATCAGCAATCCTGAAATGCCTTAGAAGTCCATAGGCCTGATGGGGTGGCTTGGTGGGGCAGCTGCTAGGGCCTGCTGTGAGGCCTGTGGCTAGAAGCCTGTAAGTCTTCCCATTTGAAACTGCAGCAGGCTTTCTACCAATAATTAATTATACCAAGGCCTTTTACTGTTTGAATGCTTAACTCTTACCTGGGCAGACTCTCAACTAGCTAATCTAAGTTAACCTGGACCACCTAATCATAAACAGTCATGTGGTGTGTTGTACCTTCTAGAGCTCTCAAACACCTCTCTCTGCTTCTGTGTCTCCTGGCAGGAAGAAGAATTCCTCTGTGTAGAAACCAGGGTTCATGTTTCCATCTCAGGATGTCCCACCTTCCTATACTCTTTCTGCCCAGCTAATTGACCATCAGCTACTTTTATTAACCAATCAGAGAATGCCTCAGAAGGGGAGGTAATCAGATCTTAGCATTGAAATCAGCCTTTCAGAACCAATGTATTAGATATTAGTCCAAGAGATTCATATCTGATCTGGGCAGAAAAGGGTTAACAGGCAAGGTAGGAGATCTACTCCAAGCCTGTCCAGGAAGCCAGGGTTGTAGTGTGAGATAGGTGGCTGAAAGCCTCTCTGTGGTATCAAGCACACTGAACAGGCCTACTCTGCCATCCTGAGGCAGCAAGATGGGAACTGGTGCTTAGTAGGAAGGTCAGGAGCCTGGTGGAGGCCATAGGTTGGCTTAATTGAGAGGTAAGCTTGGCTAGGCTGCCTGCCCATGTCAGCAACAGTTCAGAGGTGAGCCCTGGCAAGTGGTAGGAGACCTCGCTCTTTAGTGGCCAGGCAGGGGTCTGGGGCCTTTAGGATCCTGCCCAGCCAGGCAAATGGCAATGGTGGATCTTTCACGGAAGGAAGAGCATTTCTATCCAAAATAAGAAGATTCAGACTGTCATCTTGGAGGCATGGAGAAAAAAGGAAAGTTTATTCTGCGAATCAGTATTATACACCTTTGAGTTGTGGAGAGGGGTTTGGGGAAATGGATATGTTTGATTGTGTGAGTATTGTCCAATCAGATGAAAGAAAATGATATTCCTAATTAGTTCGTAGGCAGTGAGAGTAGGTAACACTCCAGAGAGGCTAGAAGCCTAGACTGGGTGTCATTGGCTAAAAGCCAAGGCACCAACAGACCATATTAGCATGGGAAAGTCAGAGGAGGATAAAGCATGTGACACATCTCAGGGGATCTAGGATGCCCAAAACAGAGGAAAGAGGGAATTCCACCAAACAAAGGATTCTGTCATTCTAGCGCTATGCTCAGGGGCCTTTCAGAAACACCAGTCTTCTACCCTGTCAGCAGAAATAACCACAGCAGTGATAGTATGTGAGTAAGACTCTATTCTTTTAGTTTTGCTGCAGTAGTGTTATTTGTTACCTTTGTTTTCTTGGGTGTAATTAACATCCCTGGGTTCCAGTGGGTTTTTTTTTTTGTTTGTTTGTTTATTTCCTAGTATCTTCTGTAGTGTTGGATTTGTGCCAAGATTTTGCTGAAATTTGGTTTGTTTTGAATATTGTTTTTTATTCATCTACAGTAATTGAAAGTTTTCCTGGGTATAGCAATGTGGGCTGAAATCTGTGGTCTCTTAAGGTCTGCAAGACTTCTGTCCAGGCCCTTCTGGGTTTTAGAGTATCTGATAACAATTCAGGTGTGAATCTGACTTTATATATTACTTGACCCTTTTCCCTTGTACTTTTTAATATTATTTCTTTGTTCTGTACATTTAATGTTATGATTATTATGTGGCAGGAGTAAATTCTTTTCTGGTCTAATCTGTTTGGTATTCTGCAAGCTGCTTGTATATTCATAGGCATCTCTTTTCTTTAGTTTTGGAAATTTTTCTTCTATGATTTTGTCCATTATGTTTTCTGGTCCTTGGAACTGGAAGTTTTCTCTTTCTTCTATTCCTTTTTATGCTTAGGTTTAGTCTTTCATAGTGTCCTTGATTTCTTGGATGTTTTGTGTCAGCAAATTTTTAGAAATCACATTTTCTTTGACAGATGTATCAATTTCATCAATTGTATCTTCTCTCCCTGAATATTATCTCTTAAATCTCTTGTGTTCTGTTGGTGTCTCTGTAGTTCCTTTTATCTTTCTTAGGGTTTCCATCTCCAGGATTGCCTTAGTTTGTATTTTCTTTATTCCTTCTAATTCTGTTTTCAGATCTTTAACTATTTTAGTCATTGTTTCACTGTTTGATAATATTTTTTTATATTTCTTTGATGGATTTATTTTCCTCTTTCTTCACTTAATATGGTTGAAAACTGAAAATAACTATATTATTTATATTCATTTTAAATAACAATTAACATATATTAAATTAAACTGTGCTATAATTTTTATTTTTGTCAATTATAACTCCATTTTAAAATATTGTCCTATGTTATTTCTCTCACTAAATTCTGGTTTAAGAAAAATTTTACACTGACATTTTAGAATGACAATTTGGCTATAATTTTGGATAATTTTCGAATATTTCTAACTGGATTGAATATTTTGGCAACATGGACATAAATGTTACTAACTTTCACATAAACAGGAATAGTTCAATGTATTACAAAAGAGTCATTTGTGCTTTTATTGCACAAACAAATCTTCTAAACAGTTAAAATAACAAATAAATATTTCAGATTCTTTAGAAGAAAATGTGTATATACTGATCGTAAATGAAAAATTATTGCTGTGCATTCCTTGTGTTTTTTCCAAAGAAGATTCATACTTATGATTTTTTTGTTTATTACTATAGTCTTCTATTAGTTGTCTTTGAATAATATTTATTTTCACAAAATAAAGGGACAGTGTCCTTTATAAAATATGCATGAGAACTTGGAATATATTTGATATGGTACATATTATTAATTATATGTATATAGCCTAACATTTAAAAAAAATTCTGCGTGCAAGTATGTATACTGTCTTTATGTATGCATATGTGTGTATGGATCTGTGTGTTTGTGTGTATGTATGTGTTTGTGTGTTTATGAGTTTGTTGTAGTCCAGAGATGATATTGCTGGGAGTTGGTCTGGTCTGATTTACACATATCTTCTGCATTTTGTCAAAACCTTTGTTTATTCACATGTTCATTTTCCCTGTTGTGTTCATATTATATTGTTTCCTAGTAGTCATACACTGATGCTGGCTCTTACAATCTCTCTATCTTTTTCCTTCCTTAATGATCCCTGAATTTTAGAGGAAGGTGTATAGTATATATGTTTCATTTGGGCTGAGCATTTTACAATTAGTTAGTCTCTTCACCTTGATCTGGGTCTCTTAGTCACCATACACTGCAAAATTATTATAAAATTCCATCAGGTATAAAGGTTTTGCCAGTGGAAAAAATTTTAAGAATGGAGGCAAGATGGCGGCAACCGGCAAGGACACACGCTGAGTGACAGTAAAACCTGTAGATCACTCAGAAATATACTCGTTCTGAGCAGCAATTTGAGAGTGATGAGCCCATCTGGGCTTACCAGGCAAATCCGGGTACAATAAAAGTCCCTGTGCTAGACATCCAGACACTCAGAAAAACAGAACTGCCAGACTCGGGAACAGGAACATTTCTTACCACAGTGAAAGATCCCATGGGTTTGAGCAATTTGGGACCCCAGCTGCTGGCTCAGACCTCCAGATAGAGGTCCACCCTGGTTTCCTGAGGCCCCAGCTTCCACACAGCAAAAGAACAAAACTGACAAAAACCAGGGAAATATGACTCAAACCAAACTCAGTTATTCTAATACAGCAAGCCCTGACAATTTCACCACATCTGAAACACAAGAAAATGACAACTAATCTGTACTTATGAAAATCATAGATGCCTTACAAGAAGAAAATAAAACCCTTAAAGAATTTAAAGAAGTCACAATTCAACAGATGAAAATAATGGACAAATTCATTAAAGACATCCAGAAAAAGTGAATGAAACAAGAGAAGGAAAATGAGAAAGCCATTAAAGTAACACAGGCAAAGAAAATCAAATTGGGGAAGGACATGAATAAAATGGATCAAAATCTGAAATTGGAAATAGAAACATTAAAGAAAACACAAACAGAGACAATTCTGGAGGTGAAAAACATAGGAAAGAGAAAAAGAACTACAGACATAAGTATCACAAATAGGATACAAGAGATGGAAGACAGAATCTCAGGTGTGAAAGACTCAATTGAAAAAATCAGTACAGCAGTCAAGGCAAATGAGAAATATAAAAAATTACTCACCCATAACATACAAGATATCAAGCACTCAAACACACACACACACACACACACACACACACACACACACACAC